>MCJB01037144.1:239383-258722 GCA_002018475.1 Nicotiana obtusifolia | reverse complement strand
GAAGAAGAGGGGGGTGCAGCGGTTGGGGGGAGGGGAATGATTTTAGGGTTAGGGTTTGGGTATTAGGTATATAAGGCATGGGAAATGAGTTCTGAGCCGTTAGATCGTTTTAGATCAACGGCTCAGATGCGATCCGGATTTTAAAAGAAAAAGACTTGGGCTGATCCAGTTTTAATTGGCTAAGTTTGTTTGAAACGGCCCAATCCGATTTACTTAAATTTCTTTTGTTCTTTTAATTTCTCTTTAATTTTTAACAACTAGAAGACTCAATAATTAAAATCCTAATTTACCTAAGTGTGAAATTAGGCTAAATAACTATTTATAAAAATTATAATAACACTTAATTGTAAGAATTAAAGATTAAAAATTAAGGAAAGTGTAAAAATGAACTACTTTTATGATTTTTAAAGTTTTATAAAACCAAAAACTACTAATTCAATCTAAAAACTATAAAACAAATCCTAAATGCAATGCAGGGTATTTTCATGAGTTAATTACTGAGAATAAACACGAAAAATATAGGTAACTAAAAAAAATCTAATAAAATCCCTAAAACGGCTAATAATTAATTAACACTATTTTATTTCATTTATAGGAGTATTTTGGGTACGGCAAAATCACGTGCTCACATGAGTATTTCTTGTGGTATATCTTCACGTAGAAGTAGCCTCCCGTTAGGGTAGACTTTCTATTAGCGAATGTAATATGTATGTGCATAGAGAAAAAAATACACTTATGATGCACGCACATAAAGAAAACAATATATGTAAATTGCATGTGTGTTTTATGATATCTAAAACAGAAAATATAAAATAATGAAATACATATACCTTAATATTGTAACTTGAATAAAATAAGATTAATAAATTTTAAATTGTAGAGAAAATTTCCCCATATACAAATTTTATAAAGAAGTAAAAAATAACTGATTCCGTAAATAAAATTGAAAGATCCTAACACTCCTTAAAAAAGAACTAAATTATAAAGATAAAAACTACAACTTTTGCCCCCACATCACCTACCAAAAAAATATTTGATGGCTTTAAATTTCTATGATCGAAGTCTTGTTGACTAAACTGTGAAGATACTTAACACCTCTTGCAACTTTCAATGCAACAATTAGCTTCTTTGTCCATTCGGGGTTTCAATCCTCCTTACTTCCTAATTTAACAGATACTTGATGAGTATTACTTGTGGCATATATTATATATAAGTAGCCTCTCGTTAGGGTGGACATTTTATTAGCGAATGCAATTGTTACATCCTACACTTTTCCCCACGCATAGAGTTAAAGATTGGTGAGCTTGGCTTTTCACGTGGCCAATCAACCGGCGGATGAGGACAAAGGGGTCAAAGGGGATAACACTTTCATTAAGCTAATACCAGTTGTCCCGCCAGGTGTTGGAACCGGGAGGAGGCGACCCGTTTTGCCTATATCAGCGACAAAATTTCCTAGATTTAGCATAATATAGAAAGACAGTTCAACTCTTTCTCTTTCACTCTAGCTCACCACAAAATACTCTCAAATCTTCTTTAGAATTCCGAAACAGTCTGAGGCGAATCTAATAAGATTTAGCGTGAAGAAGCTTTGGATCTTTACTGCAATACCTGTTATCTTGATTTTTGGAGACTCATTAGAGGCAGCGTCAACCACATGAAGGCGTAGAAATTCAAGAAAACGTAACTAATTCATCGTCAAAAGGTATGTAGGACAACTTTCTTTCTTGGCATGATTTGGTGTAAATATCTCTCTCCCTAAAGGATTTCTGTGTTGTGAGATTGGTTGTTCTAAGTCATTCTCAGTAAAGTTGTTTGCTCTTATTTATTCTTACCGGTAACACTTTGTTTTTCAAAATTTGAGATGATTTCAGATAGTATCCGAAATTAGAAAAATATGATTCCTTCTGAGGTTGATTTTAATGTCTCGTGAAATTGATTCTGCATTGCACTTTACATATATATATATATATATATATATATATATATATATATATATATATATCTCAGTTGGGTATGGTGAAACATAATATGAGATATTACCGAGCCCTTGTGTGGTTGGGTATGCTGATGTGTGATGTGAGGCTATCGAGTCCTCTTGAGGCCGGTTACACCGAGTTCTGTTGAGATCGGGTACATCTGAGACCTCCTGAGGCCGGGTATGATCGAGTCCTTTATGAGGCCGAGTATGGAGTATGTGTGATGTGAGGCTACCAAGTCCTCTTAGGGCCGACTATGCCGAGTCTTGTTGAGGCCGGGTAATGTCGAGACCTTCTGAGGCTGGGTATGACCGAGTCCTCTATGAGGCGAGTATGGAGTGAAGTGCGATGATGTGCCCCAAGAGTGGCTGAAATATATATATATATATATATATAAAATTAATTAATGCATGGTCTGAATGAGTGACTTGATTTTTACATAAGCTTGCATATATTCCTGATTCATGGTTATAACAGCGAAACGCCCAGTAGCTTGTCTACGGGATTCAGGTGAAACTTGAGTATTTCTATCCCTTAAGCTATGTCTTTGGTTTATATACGTTATACATAGTCATGACTTGTTTCGTACGGACGCCCTTTTCTTTGGGTATTGTGTTCATGCCCACAGGTACATATAGACCTGGTGATGTCCCTCCCTAGTAGGTTTTTTGTCCCAGCTGTTGGTCGTAGCACTCTACTACTTCGGAGTAGCTATTCAGAAGTCAATAGATCCGAAGTGTGTGTTCCAGTTATTTTGGGTACGGTGGGCCCTGTCTCGACCAATTTGTACATATATGTATATTTTCTCGGTGCCCGTAGTGGCTTGCAGACTAGAGTTTGGTTATATATAAAAAGAACTGACTATGAATTTGTAGGTAATAGTTGTGAACATGTATAAAACGTCAATGTCTCTTTTAAAATTCAATATACATATTTCTATTTCTGGCATTAATACTTAGAGGCCCCGTTGGCCCAGGTTTCATGATTAAAAAGATGCAAGTATGAACGTTAGTTCGCACGGGCATTCGGGCATCATGTTCCGATCGCATCTCCCAAGGTTAAGGTGTGACAAACTTGGTATCAGAATAGGTTTGTCCTAGGGAGTGTCCTCATATCTAGTAGAGTCTTGTTTATGGGTATGTTGTGCGACATACTTATAAATAAGATTCTACGAGATATCTAGGGTAAATACCTTTTCTTCTGATGTAGATCATGCACTAGAGCGGGGTTTTAAGTATTCATTTTTAATCCCCTTCTTGTTCATGTTGATAGCGATGCCTACCACTAGACATCAGGCAGTAATTACAGGGATTGAATGAAGAAGTGGTAAAAAGCCTGAATCGTTACATCATCCGTTTGAAGTGTCCATACCCGTGGGAGCAGCAGTGATAGTTAAGTGAGCGCATCGGGGTTGTGATATGATAACTTATGATTATCATACCTTAGTCTATTTTAATAAATTAGAATAGTATAATTTGATATTATTATGGGCATTGATTGGTTGGCTTCCTGTTATGCTACTGTGAATTGTTGGGAGAAGGTTGTTCGCTTTAATTTCCCATGAAAGCTCGTGTTTTAATGGAAAGATGATGCTGCGGCGCCAAGAGAGAAGTTTATTTCTTACCCTAAGGCTCGAAAGATGATTTTAAAAGGGTGTATCTATCATTTGGTGCGAGTACAGGAAACGGAGGCAAAGCCTCCCACCTTCGATCTGTTCCAGTTGTTAATGGATTTTTCGACGCCCTGATGAGCTCCCGAGTATTCTGCCCGAGAGAGAGATCGAGTTTGCTATCGATGTGCCGCCCGATACACAACCAATATTTATCCCTCTGTATAGGATGGCTCCTGCCGAGTTGAAGGAATTGAAGGCTCAATTGAAAGATCTTTTAGATAAGAGCTTTATCCGACTCAATACTTTCCCGTGGGGCGCTCCAGTGTTATTCGTTCGAAAAAAAGACGGTTTGTTAAGGATGTGCATTGATTATCGACAAATAAACAAGGTAACCACTAAGAAAAAGTATCCTCTACCGATGATCGATGATTTATTTGATCATTTACAAGGCGCCAAGTATTTTTCAAAGATTGACATCAGGTATGGGTGGCCATTATGAATTTCTCGTTATGTCCTTTGGCCTAACCAACGAACCAGCGGCTTTTATGGATCTAATGAATCGAGTGTTCAGGCCATTTTCGGATATCTTCGTGATCGAGTTTATAGATGATATTTTGGTGTATTCTCAATCAGAAGCAGAGCACGCAGAGAATTTGCGAAAGGTCATATGCACACTTCGGGATCACAAGTTGTACGCCAAGTTTTTCAAGTGCGAGTTTTGGATGAACTTAGTGAATTTTCTTAGGCATATTATATTAGGTGAGGGCATCAAAGTTGATAGTCAAAAGGTTGAAGCAGTAAAGAATTGGCCAAGGCCCACAAATCCTACCGAGGTATGTAGCTTCTTGGGCTTAGCCGGTTATTACCAAAGGTTTGTAGAAAATTTTTCATCTACTGCTGCTCTATTGATGAAATTGACGCATAATAAAGTGACATTTCGGTGGACCGATGTTTGTGAGAAGAGCTTTCAAGTGTTAAAGGATAGGTTAACCTCGACGTCAGTTCTAACTGTTTCTGAAGGACCCGAGGGGTACATTATATATTGTCATGCCTCTAGAGTGGGAATGGGCAGTGTTTTAATGCACCACGGGAGAGTCATTGCTTATGCTTCGAGACAACTAAGTAAACACAAGCAGAATTACCCCACTCATGACTTGGAGCTAGCAGCTATTATATTTGCCTTGAAAATATGGCGCCACTATCTGTGCGGCGGCATCCATGTCGACATATTTACTGATCAAAAGAGCTTGTAGTACATATTCAAGCAAAAAGATTTAAATCTCAGGCAGCAAGATGGCTTGAATTGTTAACGAATTACGAAGTTGATATCTTGTACCACCTCGAGAAGGCAAACGTTGTGGCTGACACGCTTAGTCGAAAATATCCATGGGCATTCTACGACATGTGGAAAATCATAAGCTGGAGGTGACCAAGGACTTTTACTAGTTGGCGAATTTGAGTGTAAGGTTGTTTGACACCGGTAGTAGAGTAGATCAAAATGCTGTCGAATCCTCGCTTGTAGTTGAAGTAAAAGCACGGCAATTTGACGATTTAGTTTTGGTACAAATAAGAGAAAGCATGCCCTTTCAATTGAAGCAAGTGTTCAAGCTTCCGAAAGACTGATTCCTTAAATACTAGGACTGATTATGTGTGCCCGATGTCGACGGACTCCAATAGCAGATCATTGGAGATTCATCTATCTCGCTATTCTGTTCACCCGGGGTCTACCAAAATGTATCACGATCCTCGACATCTATACTGGTGGAACAGTATGAAGATGAACATTGCTGAATATGTTGCTCCGTATCCAAATTGCTAACAAGTTAAGGTTGATTACCAGAAACCAAGAGGATTTCTTCAGAATATGGAAATTCCAACATGAAAATGGGTGTTGATCAATATGGATTTTGTTACCGGGTTATTGCGATCACACTGAAGGTTTGATCTTATGGATTATCGTGGATTAACTCACCAAGTCAACTCACTTCCTACCTGTTAAGATTACCTTCTCAGCCGAAGATTATGCTGAGTTATATATATATCAAGGAAATATTTTGACTTCATAGAGTTCTGATTTCCATCATATCGGATAAAGGTGCCTAGTTTATAGCTACCTTTTGGAGATCATTTAAAAAGGATTGGGTACCAAAATTAACCGTAGAACAGCTTTCCATCCACGAACAAACGGTCAGGCCGAATGCACTATTCAAACGCTCAAGGACATATTACGAGCTTGGACTTAAAAGGAAATTGAAAGGATCATTTACCACTCATCGAATTTACATACAACAATAGCTACCATGCTAGCATACAGATGGCATCGTATGAGGCACTATACAGAGGAAATTGCAGATCTCCCATCGGCTGGTTCAAAGTTAGTTAGACAAAGTTATTGGGTCTTGAGTTGATACAACTGGTTATAGAAAAGGTGAAAATGATTCAAGGTCATTTATTGACCGCTCAAAGCAGGCAAAAATATTATTCAGATAACCCACAATGAGATTTGGAGTTCGCTGTGGAAGACTGGGTATTCTTAAGGGTATCGCCTATGAAAGGCGTGATGAGATTTGGTAAGAAAGGCAAACTCAGTAACCGGTAAATTGGACCCTATATTATTCAAAAAGTTGGCCAAGTGGCTTATAAGCTTGAGTTTCCCCGGAATTGAAAGCAGTGCATTCGGTATTCCATGTGTCTATGCTTCAAAAGTGCTTAAGTGATCCATCCTGTATTACCCCTTTTAAAGATATTCAAGTCACAGAGGATCTATCTTACTAAGAAATTTCAGTAGCTATCCTGGACCATCAAGTGCGTAAGTTGCGAGCCAAGGAGATAGCTTGAGTCAAAGTACTTTGGAGGAACGATAACATAGAAGAAATGACCTGCAAGCTGAAGAAGATATGGAACCCAGGTACCCCTATTTGTTCCACGCTACGGGAGGCAACGATGAGACTATGATGGCGGGCACAACCCAATATGACTAAAGACGTTTGCAAGGAATGACTACGATTCAATATTCGAGGACGAATGTTCCGAAGGGAGGATGATGCTACAGATCACACATTTCCCCATGCATAGACTTAAAGATTGGTGAGCTTGTCTTCTAGCGCGGGAAATTGGCCGGCGACATGGATAAGGATAGAGGGGTCAAAGGGTATTACACATTTTATTAGGCTAACGCTAGTTGTCCCACCGGGTGCTGCAACTGAGGCAGGGCGACCTATTTTGCATGTAGAAGTGGCGGAATTTCCTAGACCTGGCATAATATAAAAGTTAGTTCAGCTATTTCTTTTCATTTTAGAAAGTGTCACCCACATTAGTTCATCCCAAAATGCTCTCAAATCTCTTTTAGAATTTCCAAACAATCTGAGGCGAAGTCGAAGGAGAATCTAGTAGGATTTAGCATGAAGAAGCTTTGGATCATCACTGCACTACCTGTTATCTTTATTTTTGGAGACTCGTTGGAGGCAGAGTTAATCACCACGAAGGCGTAGAAATTCAGGAAAACGTAGCTAATTCTCATCAAGGTATGTATGACAACCTTCTTTCTTGGTATGATTTGGTGTAAGTATCTCTCCCTAAAGGATTCCTGTGTTGTGAGATTGGTTGTTCTAAGTCATTCCCAGTAACGTTATTTCTGCTCTTATTTATTCTTACCGGTAACAAATTTTTTTTTCCAGCATTTGAGATGATTTCAGATAGCATCCCAAAGTCAAAAAAATATAATTCCTTCTGAGGTTGATCTTAGTGTCTCTTGAAAGTGACTTTGCATTGCACTTATATATTTGTATCTATTTTAATTTACCGAGTCGCGCTATAGTCGGCCGGGTATGACACATATATGCAATCGCTGATCAGTTGGGTATGATGAAACATGATATGAGATATTATCGAGCCCTTGTGTGGCCGGGTACGCTGATGTGTGATGTGAGGCTACCAAGTCCTCTTGAGGCCGGTTACACCGAGTTCTATTGAGATCAGGCACAACCGCGACCTTCTAAGGCCAGGTACGATCGAGTCGTCTTGAGGCCAAGTACGCCATGTTCTATTGAGACCGAGTACAACCGAGTGCTACTGAAGCTGGATATCAAGTGATTTGTGATGTGAGGCTATCGAGTCCTCCTGGGGCCGATTACGCTGAGTCCTGTTGAGGCCAGGTACTGTCGAGACCTCTTGATGCCGGGTACGACCGAGTCCTCTATGAGGCTGGGTATAGAGTGACATATGATGATGTGCTCGAAGGAGTAGCTTGATTTTTACAAAAGCTTGCATACATTCCTGATTCATTGTTATAATGGTGAAATGCCCGTAGTAGCTTGTCTACAGTATTTAGGTTAAACTTGAGTATTTCTATCCATTAAGCTATGTCTTTGGTTTATATACGTTATCCGTCTTACATACTCAGTACTTCTTTCATACTGACGCCATTTTCTTTGGTAAGCAGTGTGTTCATGCCCACAGGTACTGATAGACCCGGTGACGTCCCTACCCAGTAGGGTGTTTATCCCAGCTGTTGGTCGTTGCACTCCACTACTTCAGAGTAGCTATTCAGAAGTCAATACGTGCCGAAGTGTATGTTCCAGTCATTTTGGGTATGGTAGAGCCCTGTCTCGACCAAGTTGTACATATATGTATATTTTCTCGGTGCTCTTAGAGGCTTACAGACTAGAGTTTGGTTGCATGTAAAAGGAACTGGTTGTGACTTTGTTGTTAACAATTGTGAACATGTATAAAACGTCAATGTATCTTCCTTATGCCGCCGCGTGAGCCTTACATTTGAAAATAGGTTTTGAAAACAATTTTCCCGAAATAGCTACGCTACTTTAAACCACCTTATGACTCTGTGTGGCTTTACGTAGTTCCCCTACAAGCAACACACACATAAGTCCCACCTTATACCGCCGCATGCACATCAACCCAAGCCTTATACTGCCGCATGCGCATCAATATCATATCAGAATAACAATTCGCACCACAAGTGCCCATATATCACAACTTGCCAACAACAACAATATTAATGTTTCCACAACAATAGCCCATGGCTCCAACACAATGTATACGAGAATATCAACAATAATGGATGGAAAATGCTCAATAGGATAGATGTTTTAACAATAACCAACATCACTTCAATGTATTGACAACTTCCACAACCTCAACATCAAATAACTCATCAATGAGAAAACAATGTGTAACCATGATATTAGATAAAACTAACTCACAATAAAGGAAATAATCTTTAACAATGAGTATCAAATAACGGAAGTCAACAAAATAAAGGGCAACATGAATAATTAATTCAACAATGATAATTAATAATTAAGAGATAACATGTGACAATAAAGAAACAACAAGTTCAACTAATGCATGTGAGCAATTTAGTAAGTACAATGTAGAACAATTACTAAACAAGTCAACTAAGGCATTTAAAGATAGTCTAACACAATTAAGGATGATTCGACTATGAGAATTTAAAACATAATACGGCATTTCAATTAAAGCATGAAAATAGTCCGGTCAAAAACTACGTACAACCCGTATACCCACTCGTCACCTTGCGTACACGGATTTCACTTAGCACAATTGAATCAAACAATATCAATCCTACGGGGTAGTTCCCCCACACGAAGTTAGGCAAGACACTTATCTCAATTAGGCTAATTCAATACTCGAAAATAGCTTTTCTCTTATAATCTGCCTCCACACGGCTCAAATCTAACCACAATCGACTCAATAATATCAAACAATGCTAGGGAATTCCATTTCAATAGATAAAGTTAAGATTTTTATATTTTTTTCAAAAAGTCAACAAAAGCCAACCCGGGGGCCGCCCGGTCAAAATCCAGGTCCAATGGTATATTTCTTCTATTCATGACCCCACGAGTTCATATATGTGATTAGTTTCAAAACCCGACTCTAAATCGACTCTCAAAACTCAGTTTCTTATTTTTCAAAAACTTGACAAAGTTTCATTAATTTCTACTTTGATTCACATGATTTTGATATTAAAATCTAAGATAAGTTGATGGAATATATTAGAAATAAATTAGGATCACTTACCCAAGGTTTGTAGGTGAAAATCCCTCTCCAAGTCGTCTCCTACCGAGTTTAGGGTTAAAAAATGAGAGAATGAACTCAAAAATCACGTCCCTCAGCTATTTTTCCAGTCGCAGATATCGCATTTGCGACCTTGGGTTCGCAATTACGAACTCCGCAAATGCGAAGAATCACTTCCAAATGCAAAGACTTTCCAATCTATGCTAGCATCGCAATTGCGATGAATAGTTCGCAATTGCGAACTTTGGACTTTGGCAATTGCGACAAAATGGATCGCAAATGCGAACTGAGCCCTTTCCATCCTTTTTCCCAAATACGAACGAACACCGCAAATGCGAACCAAAATCTCGCAAATGCGAGATCAGAGGCCTGCAGAAAAAACCAGCAAATTTCAATCCTATCAACACCTCACTAAGCGTTTGAAACTCACCCGAGCCCTTGAGGCTCCAAACCAAACATTCGCACAAGTCTAACAATATCATACAAACTCGCTCACGCAATCAAAACACAAAAATAACATCTAAAACTACGAATTGGACTCTAAAACACATGATTTTCAAAGAAAATTTCAAGAACTTTTAAAATTACAACTACGCGTCCGATTCCTATCAATTCAACTGCGAATAATGCCAAATTTTGCAGAGAAGTTCTAAATGCCATAACGGACCTATTCCAAGTCCCAAAATCAATAATTTGCACATCCTCATGGAACATCAAAAGTGAAGATATTATACATGTTCCTATCCAAAAAGAAGGAGCTTTTAATTGTTTGGAATCTAAAGGAGAGGATATTCATTCTATCAACATTTAATCTTCCTCTAGCTTCTATGGGAAGCATCTGACTCTGAATAATCCATGTGATATGGCTGCAGTGCATTCCCCAGTTGGCAAGACAATTCGCTACATTATTTTCTTTCCCTAAAGCAATGTTTCAGTTCTCAATTTTCAAAACGAATGAGTTGATCTCTGATCATGCTGATAGTATCCCAAAGATTCCATGGAGGCTCGATAATGTTAAGCACTCATTCCACTAACAATTTAGAATCACTCTCTATTTTTATATAGCTGAAGTTAGTCTCAAAACACCAATTAATAACAGTTTTGAGAGCAAGAGTTTCAGCCATATTATTAATGTTATAGCCCAGATATTGACCAAAAGTTGCAATCATTATACCTTTGTCATCTCTAATAATCCCTCCTCTTCCATAAGGACTAGGATTGCCTTTAGTGTTAAGTTTCACATAGCCAGGTCTAGGCCTTATTCATCTTATAGCATAGAGGAGATATGGGGCTTAGCCACCTTTATAATTTTGTAAAAGTATTCCCATTGCGTAAAAAAAGGGGGCGGGGAAGGGCAGAGGGGGGAAATTCTGTTGAATTGCTTATAAGTAATAAAAATTAATTGACTATAAATTTTATGAATGATCCTATTAGGAACCATTCTAACATTTTCATACATGTTTTTGCATCTAGCCTTCTAAATTTTTCATATTATGATCCCTGGTAAAACATTAAAGCCATCTTCTGTTTATGATTGACGCCCTTAGCCATCCACAAAGAGAGTATTTGTAGTCTCAAGCTAGAAGGGCCATGATTAATGCCAAAACGTTTATTAAAATGAAGCCAAATATTGACACTGGTCATGCACTTTAGAAATAGATGCTCTCCATCTTATTGAACATGGTTGAGACAAGACGAGCATAGAGTTGGACACCAAATTTACTCATATTAACATCAACAACAACTCTTCGTAAGAGTTCTCCAAAGATAGGAGGAGATTTTTAAAGGAGTATTCTTCTGCCATGTCATTTTATTTACCTAGAAATGATTCTGAGAATGTTTGATCTTGTGCAGATTTACAAGTAAATCTCCCATCTGAGTTAGCACTCCAAATAGGGACATCAACTAGATCGGGAGATTTAATTGTAATTCCATGGATATAAGATACAACATTGTTAGGGAAAGCCAACCTCAACTTATTAACATCCAGTTGTCATTATCAATGCATGAAGCTACTTGATCTTTAATAGAGGTAGAGTGATGCAATATAAAATTCGGAAACAAGAAAACAAAAGATAGAAGCAAGACGCTATATGAATTATCAAGACAACCGTAGGAGCTAGTCTACTTACCTCCTTGATGAAATCAAGGAGTACCTATACTATACGAACGACCCTCAAGATAACGATGATCTTGCAAATTGTTCGATCATACAAGGAAAAGTTCAATTTTGAATCACACCAAAACTGGACAAGTTAAAGACATTTGGAAGCACAAAAGGCTTGGCCGAAATTTCTTTGTAAAATTAATGTAAGGTGCTGAAAATAATGAAGTCTTTAGGCTTATATAGATTGAGCCTTTATCTAAATCAACTAGGAAAAGAAGAACTAGTTAACCTATATCAACTAGGAAATAAATAACTAACAAAAAGGCCACAATTTGGCTAAGTTTAAAAAATAGTCACGCAGGACCAAACAAGTAAGAATTAATGTCTTCCATACCAACACAATAATACAACATAAACACAAATGTACATCATCCACAAATATTTCGTCCAACACAAGATGTGTGAACGCTTGGCTCTTCTCCAAGGCTAACCAATGCCTTTTCTTGTCTTATCTGACATGCTACCCGCTTCTTCCATTATTGCGCAATCATAGCATGAATGAAGCTTCTTCCAAGACAAGAACGTAGCTTGATCAGGTTGGCCTGCATCATTCTCCCCTTCTTGAGAAGATTTTGTCCTCGAAATCGAACCATCTTCATCTTTCAAAGCAGCACTACCTGCAACACAAGGAGTTAAGTTAGAAACATTGAATGTCTTAGAAACACTATGTTCACCGGGTAGGTCTATAACATAGGCGTTATTATTGATCTCTTGCAACACTTGGAATGGACCAACTTTCCGGGGGGCAAATATGTTCACATATTCCTGCAAAACATAATCAACATCACTAGGCAAGGGGTGAACGTTAGTAGAAACTTCATCATTAGCACTCAAGTAACACCCTTATGAATTAGGCAAATTAAGAGTTTAGAACTATCATTACCTAGCAAATACTCACCTGGTTGCATCATGGCACAAATATTACCTGGCAGGGTCGATATGCTAGCAGGGCTCACGGCTTCGGTTTTTGTCTCCATTGGAGCCTTAGCTCTAGCCGCCTCTTTCAGTTCCCACATGCGTTTGTAATCATCACTAACTTGTTGCGGTGTTAAGGGCTTAAGTACATAACTCTTGCCCTCCAGCTTGGCCATATAAGTGTTGGCCTTTCCATCATGATCAACACATCTATCAAACTGTCGCCTGCCCAATAGTAAATGGCACGCCTGCATAGGCACTACATTGCACAAGATTTCATCTTGATAAGCTCCCACCTTGAACTTAATAAGTGCCTGCTTTACTATCTTTAATTCACCATATTCACATAACGACTGCAACCGATAGGGATTAGGATGTTTCATTATAGGTATATCAAGTTGAGTCATTAACATGTGGCTCACTACATTAGTGCAACTACCTGAATCAATTATAATCGAGCACACCTTTCCCTTCACTCTACATCTAGCATGAAACAAGTTCTCACACTGCACATCTCCTTCCTCCTTTACGCTCATAGTACTCAAGTTCCTACTAAGAACATATTCACTCCCTCATCTTGCAACTCCTCTTCGCCGCACTCAACCAATTCTGTCCCCTTATCTTCCTCAATCTCCTCTTCACTTTCTTTTTCACACAAAGTACCATCATCAAGAATTAACATGGTCCTTCGTGTTGGACAATCCTTAGCGAAATATCCATAGTCTTTGCATTTGTGACACTAAAAAGAAGATGCATTAGGAGAATTGAGTTTAGTCTTAGAATTACCTCCGGACCCCTTAGGTTCAACCCCAGGTGCCGCGGCTTGGGCTAGCTGCTTAGGCTCTCAGTTTTGGCTTGCTATAGGCTCTCGGGTTTGGCTTGCTCCCCCAGTGTTAGGCGTCTTCCACTCTTTGTTTCGACGTATGATAGTGGAATCGGAACCCCCTCTATATCGAGCTGCCCGGCTTTCTTTAATCATCTTTTCGGCTTCAATGGCAACTAAGAACACATCATGAAGAGCAATGAACACATGTAGCCTCAACTGATTGGAGATATCATTATTCAACCCACTCTTGAATCGAATGATAGTCTCTTCTTCTTCTTCTTCGTCTTCCATGTCAAGTGATAGACGAATCTTCTCAAAGTCATTATAGTATTCTTCCACGGACTTCAACCCTTGTTTCAAATCATACAACTTCCGTAACTTCTCTTGCTTGTGCCGTGGGTTTACATACTTACGGGTCATTATTTGCTCAATTCCACCCAGGTTATGCGTGGATGTTGGCTATATCTAAGTCTGGATCTTTTTAGCCTCCCACCAAGTAGAAGCATAGGACTCGAAAGCAACAATGGCATATGTAGCATTTTTCTCCTCAGTCATATCATTAATTTCAAATTCGCTCAACTTGACGTTTCCATTCTAAAAATCTGTCAAGATCACTAGTCCCCTTGAAGGCCAGGGATAGTAACCTTGACGCTGTTCAACCCACTGTCTCGGACATGGTCTTGGCCCCCTTGGTTTGGTAAGATTGGTTGGAAGTCCTCATAATGCTCAGCATATTCATCAAAGTCATACTCTAAGTTCCTTCTACCAAAACCTCTAAGCCTCCCTCTCCGACCACGATCATAACCACGTCTTTCCATGTAGTCTCGGACTCCATTCCGCTACCCTACTCTCAGATTTTGTGGCCCCAAATCATCATCTTCAAATTCCTCGAACTCGGGTTGATCATCCTCTCGGGCTGCTCTCATATCTCCGACGGGTGCTAATTTTCTTTGGGCTGACATTAATGGTGGTATGACACCCCGAGGAATCCTCATGGTCCTAACATTTTGAGCACCTCCGCCCCTCAGCTCGTTTTGGCGAGCTAACTCCGCGAACTACTCGGGTCTGATGGTGGAATCGTCACTAGTTCCTTCTCCAGCATGCTTCTGATTGCTAGAGGATCTTTCAATGTTCTCCAATCGAGCGCTAATTGCCCTTACTTCGGCCAAGAGGTCGGCCAAAGTAATGTCAGTCACAACCTTTTCTCCTTCCGTAGCCATGTACCTGCAAGAAAAACAAGACTAGAGAATGTGTTAAGGTTAGTTAAAAATACTTTCTCTCACTTTTTGAATGACTCTCGGGTTCACTCAAATTTTCGGGTAGGATTTCACACTTATCTTCAAATTGGCTTCCTCTAATTGATCAAGTTCCTTAGCGATCTTTCAAGTTCACAAGATCAATAGCTTTCTTCGGGGTGAGTGAATTTATGTGACTCGATAGGCGGACAGCTTTTTAAGTGAGCACAAAAAGCCAAAAATTATCTACGAAAGTGGAAATTCTGAATTTTAGCACGAGGTCCTACAAGCTCAAATATTAGTAATTACATAAGTAGGAAATTACCTAAGAATTACTAATTAGAAGTGATGTAATTCAAGAAAGAATTTCGAAATACAAGAATTAAGGAAATTTTAGAGGCTTTCCTACTCTAGCTTGGAGAAGATAAATCCTATCTCCTTAGCCCTTAGGATCTTCGGCCCCCCTTCTCCTTTTCCAACACAAATTCGCCCCTCCTCTCCTTGTCCAAATAGAATTTCACTCCTTGAAACTTCTCCCTTTTGGATTGGGAGTTGTTTCCTCCTTGGACTAGAATTAGGGTTTCCTATTCCTCCTCTTTCTCCTCCTAAATTCGGCCTCCCTTACACTTTTTAGGCCCTCTTCCACGTTTTTCAACAATACTCTTTCAAGAACAATAAATTAAAGTTCAAGAACTTCAAGAATTCAAGGCAATCTTGTTAAGAACGTTTGAGGATTCAAGAACCTCTTCAAGAACAACGTAAAACTCTTCAAGAACTACAATTTTTAATCCAAGAACTTCAAGATTCTTAAATTATACGTGTATACCTTCAAAAACAACAACTTCGATGTTCAAGAACTTCAAGATTTTTCAAGATTCAATCGTGCACCTTCAAGATTTCAACTAGAGTTTCAAGATTTCAAGATTATCGATTTCTAACGATCAAGAACTTCAAGAATCGGTTCAAGAACGTTTGTTTAACAATCAATCTTCAAGACTTCAATCCCTAGATGATTTAACAACTTCAATCAACAACAATTTTCGGTTTTCTTTCTTCTTCTTTTTTTGTCACGTTTTTCTTCTCTTTTTTTTTTTAATCAAAAACGAAGTTGACGAAAGAACCTAAACTAAGGCACGAAGAACAGGATTGGGATTGTAGAAACAAACCCGTTCCAAGTTCTGATACCAACTGATGCAATATTACATGCGGAAACAAGAAAACAAAATATAGAAGCAAGACGCTCTATGAATTATCAAGACAACAAGTAGGAACTAGTCTACTTATCTTCTTGATGAAATCAAGAAGTACCTATACTATACAAACGACCCTCAAGATAAGATGATCTTGCAAATTGTTCGATGAAACAAGAAAATAAGTTCAATTTTGAATCACACCAAAATTGGACAAGTTAAAGTCACACGTTTGGAAGCACAAAAGGTTTGGCCGAAATTTTTTTGTAAAATTAATGTAAGGTGCTGAAAATAATGAAGTCTTTAGCCTTAATATAGATTGAGTCTTTACCTAAATCAACTAGGAAAAGAATAACTAGTTAATCTAAATCAACTAGGAAACAAATAACTAACAAAAAGGTCACAATTTGGCTAAGTTTAAAAAATAGTCACGCAGGACCAAACAAGTAAGAATTAATGTCTTCCATAGCAACACAATAATACAACATAAACACAAATGTACATTATCCACAAATATTTCGTCAAACACAAGATGTGTGAACGCTTGGCTCTTCTCCAAGGCTAACCAATGCCTTTTCTTGTCTTATTCGACATGCTACCCGCTTCTTCCATCATTGTGCAGTCATAGCATGAATGTAGCTTCTTCCAAGACAAGAACGTAGCTTGATCAGGTTGGCCTGCATCATAGAGGCTCCTGCATATTGAGCAAGCTTGTCTAGACCCGTCCATTTATCCACCAAAAATTTAAATTATCACCATTTACTCTCCAAATAATAAGGTTATCAACCTTATCTTTAATCTTCATCATTCTCCTCCAATTATGGGAGTGCTTATAACTCCATTTTTGCGTCACGGGATGAATTCTTTTTGAATATTAAGCCTTCATAAATCTAGTCAATATAGAGTCATTACTTCTGAATTGCCACCGTAACTTAGCAACAAATGTTTTTGTTATATCATGAAGAGAACTTATGCTTATACCACTTTCAGAAATAGGAATGTAAAAGTTTATGCCAAGCTGCCCAGTGATGTTTTTTGTTTGCCTTCGTTCTGACCCCGTAGGAAGTTAGAAAAAATCTTCTCCATTTGCTTCGATATAGTCTTAGGGGGTTGGCAAATGGACATTAGATATTTTAGGATAGCAGCCAGAACATGCTTTATCAGTATCATTTTACCACCAATAGAGAATCTGTTGTAGTGTCAGGAACCAATTCTTTTGAGAATCTTAGTGGTCATAACTTTTTCCTTTCGGGGAAAAGAGAAAATCCCAAATAAGTTAATAGGAAACTGTAATCTCTGAATGTGAAAGATATTTGCCATAATTCTCACTCTTCTTTTTGATATCCCTTCATCCATCAAAAAGCAACTTTTGTCTCTGTTGATGATTTGGCCTGAATTCTGTTCATACTTCTTCAAGCCCTCCACAATTAGCTTCAATGTATGTGATTTACTGGAACAAAAAATAATCACATCATCAGCATAGGATAGGTGATGATCCTAGGTCAATTTGGTTCCATTCTAGAAAGAGGTCCGGTAGCAATTATAAAAAGAGATGGTGAGATAGGATCTCCCCGTTTAACTCCCCTTTAATACTTGAAGAATCCATATTTTTTGCCATTAACGATCACAATGTATGAGCTATTTGACATTAGGTTCCACATGGCATGTATCTATTGCTCAGCAAATCCCATTTTTCTCATACTAGCACATATGAAATGCCAAGAGATTCTATCATATGTTTTATTCATATTAATCTTGAAGATCACATTTCCACCTTAGTTCTTTCTCTTGATCCTATAGATAATTCCTTGAACTAGCAGAACATTCTCCCCTATAGCCCTCCCTTTAATAAAACCACTCTGGTTCAGAGAGATAATCTTGGAGAGGATAGTAGAGAGTCTAGCATTCATACCTTTAGAAATAATCTTCTGATTGACATTGCTTAGACTAATGGGTCTAAACTTAGAGAAGGTTTGAGGGGATTCTCCTTTAGGGACAAGTACCAGGCATGTGCTTATAAAATATTTAGACAATTATTTATCATTAAAAAATAGCCTTGACCAATTCCACAATATCTGTACCCACAATATCCAAGCTTACTAAAAAATAGGCTGCTGAAACCATCTGGTCCATGTGAGCTTTTGCGGTTAATGTTAAAAACAACATCTTTGACTTCCACTTGAGTAGGATCGGCCGTAAGCATATGATATCTATATATATTAATTGAATTTTTTAACACACATACATAGTTTAAGCAGAGAGTTATATATATAAACCCATAACTTGTTTAATGGATACGCCCCTCCGTAAAACTTAATTACAAGTACTTGTATAAAGTTAATTTGGAGTAATAATGATATTTACATTGTGAGGTTGTTCTCTCAATATTGTATGACCTCTTTTATATATATTAAATTACTCATTTCTCACCACGGACGTAGGTAAATTAACTGAACTGTGTTAAATATTTATGTCTCTTTTGGTATATCCTCTTTTGTTATCTGATTTGTCGTCGTTCAAGGTTTGCTTTTCTAGCTTCTGCATGATGTCTGATTATTTGGATCCTAACAAATGGTATCAGAGCGAGGTTCAATACAGGTTCATCTTGGCGAGTTTAGTTCTAGTTGCAACCTATTTAACAGTAATCATAATTTTTGTTTGAAAAATTTGACTGGACTATTGCTCATGTTGGGACAAACTTTATGGTGGAGAATTGGAGATGCGACCTATTGAAGGTTATGTGAATAAGGTGGATCAAGTTTATTTTATCAGAAAATTCAGGCCAAGGGGGAGAATTGTTAGGTGTTGTCTTGATTTTCTTACTATATTGGTTTTCCTATCTCTTGAAGGAAGGGCGACATAGTTACTATAATTGATTTTACATTTTACAAAAAGGAAAATATAATTCTTTCATATTTGACTAGTCCTTTTTCTTGGAGGTAAAGGTCTTGGACTTCTATAAATTGGAGATCCTTTCTTCTCATTTGTAGCATCCACAATGTAGTCAAAAGGGGTTTGAAAATCTTGTTTAGGGGGAAAATTCAGCGACAAGTGTTAGCATGTCACTTGTATTTGCCTCTTTGTGAGGTTGTTCTCTCGATATTTTGTACTTTCTTTTATATAGTGGATTGCTCATCTCCATCTATGGACATACGTTAACAGATCGAATCATGTTAAATATTTGTATTTCTTTTGGTATATTTCTCTTATCTAATTTATTGTTGTTTGCGATTTGATTTACTAACTTATGTATGTATGACAGCTGATTATTTTCTAACAGGATTATCGAACGTACATTGTTGACTCCCGTATATTACAAAGAATGAACAAATAAGAAAAAGTCTGGCGTGCCAATAAACGGGGG
>MCJB01037144.1:200940-239348 GCA_002018475.1 Nicotiana obtusifolia | reverse complement strand
TGGTTTACAATTCATGAGTTGTTTTAGCGCCACTTGGAGAAATAGGCATGGAATTGTGATGTGATTTACAAAGAAGGGTCGTGTTCTCCATGAATTTCTGAGATTATTAGTCTAGAAATAATTTTTAAAAGTCAATTAAATAAATGTGTTTCAACTAAATATGAATTGATAATCTAAAAAAGATAACGGGCAATATTTTGTTATACTGAGTGCTTGCATAGTAGTGAAGGAAAAAATTATTACCAATTTTCTACATTTGCTGCTTAGAAAAGAAATGAGTTTCAGCTGAAGATATATATATCTCAGACACTAGCGGAGCTGAAATTTTTATCAAGTGAGTTTAAAAAATAAAAAAATTAAACAAGAGAAGTTAAGAGAATTGAACATTCTATATATATACAAAAAAAAAAAAAATTACCCTTACAATGAAATTAGTTAGAGCTCACGATTTGTAATTGCACTTAGAAAACAAAGTCCTAGGATCAAGCCCCTCTTAAATGATAATTATGAGAGTTATTGAAGAATGTGTAATGGTAGGTAGTGCATGTCATATTCTTTATAACGGACCATGTACTTAACTATAGAATATTCCCCATTAAATGTTATCCGGTGGCAGACATTTGTTTCGCCTTTGTAAATATCATTCCCTTCTGTAACAAATGAGATCGTTGTCTTCGACCCTGATTGACTTATGTCTTCTGCTCCACGTGTCGCTTTATCATGCGAGCATTAAATATGAACATATTTTACTCTGTACAATATATTTGATATTTTTTCATTGGTAGACTCGTGTAGTGCTTTTTTCATTTTCTATGTTTTGGTTAAGATTAGTTCCATAAAAGTTTACTTATAATTACGTTATAGTAACTTAGACAGTTTAAATATCTTTTACATTGCAATCTTAACTTAATTTATGTACGTCTTATAAGAAACAGGATCGCCAAAGCTATATACTCTGGAAAAGGTAACAAATTTCAGAAATAAAGCAGTGGCAACAAAGTAAATCCATCTGTAAAATGAG
This sequence comes from Nicotiana obtusifolia, assembly GCA_002018475.1. Lineage (NCBI taxonomy): Eukaryota > Viridiplantae > Streptophyta > Magnoliopsida > Solanales > Solanaceae > Nicotiana > Nicotiana obtusifolia. The sequence goes on along the minus strand of MCJB01037144.1, from coordinate 238,327 downwards.
TTTTTGTGAAAAAATCCACCTTTTGTTAAAAGAAAATATATATAACCATTCACCATTGTAGGATGCAGACGCACCTATAGAATTCGAAAGACATTACCAAACGTGTCAATTATGATACTTACTTATCCAAAAACCAATTTCGTACAAATTAATTAATATAAACAACAATTACATTTTTCGCACTTCTCATTTCATAGTGGAAGATTATGTAGATTAGGCAGGGCAACAGTTGACCAACTACATCACGACATGCAAATCTGCTGCATTTTCTGTGGAAGATTTTTAGAGTCGTCTTTTTAATCTTGATCGAGGAAAAAACTATCTCCATATCAAAATTGATTTTTAAGATGAGACAGGCTTCTTATCTTCCTTAGAAAATTAATCTTTTTTTGTCCAATGGAAAACGTGAAAGGAGAATCATTTTTTGTCACTAAAGGTGGATACTCCAGTGTAGATATCCATCCGCGTCTTTTGACCTTTTCCTGATTCATAATGGATTCGTTACTCTAATAAAGTTCATAATGCCTACTCTACTTCTTCAGCAACTTCCTAAGGGTGCTAAGGGCCCTTTTCACCCGGACAAAAGTCAAATACCGAATACTATAATTAAACATGATAAGGTTAATTTTTTTATAAGTTAGGATGGTTATTGTTTGTGGTGGCAAGTGAACTTAGTATTATATTATCATCTCGCCATATCTTTTGAAGGGTAACTTTTACCTTGTGTTTTACTAATGAGAATCAGTTTTTGATTAATATAACATCCGCACATAATGGAAAAACTTTTATTAAAAAAAATGTTTAAAGTCAATAATAAAGGTTGTGATGGAGTAGTAAATAGTGAAAATAGCACGGGCTGGTCAGTAAATAGTCAGCGTTTGCAAAATCATTAAGAAATAGCCATTATTTTGCAACAACACAAAAAGTTCCAGCATAATATACTGGAGATTGGTGCACCTGTGTATGAATTTCCAGCATATTATGCTGGAACTCCAACACACGGAAAGTTCCAGCATAATATACTGGAGATTAGAGCACATGTGCATAAACTTCCAGCATATTATGCTGGAACTCCAGTATATTATGCTGGAATATTTTTCGGATTTTGAACACCGTTTTCGTTCATATTTATCTTTACATGAAAAGTGGCTTAGTTTTGATTACTTTTGAAACTGTGACTATTTTTCAATTATCACTTGTAAATCTAACTATTTTTGAATTTCACCCTAATAAGTACTACTTCATCCTTAACATACGTCTCAAGTTCGAGCCCTGGGTGTGAAATCGCTTTTATTAGGGAATGCTTTATCCCAATGTGATAATTTCGGGTATGAATTAGAATTTAGTCGGGCCCAATACAGATATCGAACATCAAGTGCGAAATCAAAAAGAAAAAAAGAAAAGTTTTAAAGCCGTGAAAGCACGTTATGCTTAGCCACCATAAATATCCCTTCAACTTATTGCTAGCTTTCTTTGTTGATTTCTTGAAATTTGGACGGTCATCGCTTCGATTTGACATGCAAAATATTCTAACACATGCTTAAAACCGCTAATTAAATTTAATTTTATTTGCTCTCATAAACGCTGAATTAAAATACTAAAACAAAATTCCAATATAGCGGACGAGATAAGTGTCGGTCTACTTGTTTGGCTGACCTCAGAACTAACCTTCATCTCGCTAAGATAATAAAATGCTATGTGATGAGGTGCAAAATTCAACTAGATGCATTCAATGATACTGTTAGAGGGGCAACATTCTAATCGAGCTATTGTGAACACATATTTTCGCTTACACAGATTATAAAATGAGTTAGTTTTTCTACGAGTTCCTTATACTATAGTTGTGGAATAATAAATGTAGAAAGTAAAGAACACACGTATTTTACGTAGAAAACACCCAGCTCAAAAGGTAAAAAAATTACGACCTACTTCCCAGTATGATTTTTTCCAACACTTCACTAAATCACTAAGCCAAACAACAGCGTTTACAAAACTCTTATAAAACTAAAGATTACCTCTAACCCTTTGTGGCAACAAGCTGTTGCGACAACTTCAAGCTAACTATAATTTAAATAATACAACTCAACGTATCTAGTACAAATGCTTCTGGAGAAAACTAAAAGGTACAACTCAAAAGCCTACTACAATTGAACTAGAATAAAAGACAGACACTTGGAACTAGTTCTTCTATCAGGTTCATGTAGCTTCAGGTTCGCACACTTGAAACACACAGGATGCTTGCAAAATGCCTTGCTATTTTGCTCTCAATTCATGCTTAACTTCAGCATTTGTGCATCCCATGTAAAAGAGAACACAATTGATATATGGAGAGTTAATCGAATAAGGATTAAATAGAATTCTAATGCTTTACTCTTCCACGGTGGAAGAGGTTCTAGTAATATTCAATTTTTAACTCCTTCGTTATTTAGGATAGAATTCTCTTCAAGTAAGGAATCTTGTTCCTTATCAATTATGCAACATTTTCGTTCAGGAGATATCATATATAACCACTTATGATTATCCCCTTCGCGTGCATGCTTTATGCTTGAATTTACCTGTGCCTTATGTACACTGTGTATGGACCTGATTCATGCATGTGTTCCTTTGTTAATTATCAAAACAAACTTACTCACGCCAACAAAAGTGATATTATTTGGTTGACTTATGTCTAGTTAACATGCCGGGGCAGACCTATGTTGTAGGTAGGGGGGTCTATCGGAATCCGTTAGCTTCCGCTAAAATATTGTATATATATATCTTGTATATGTGTATACACCGAGGACCCCTAGATAAACTGGATGGTGCCCCATTGTTAGGATGGTAGATGTGGTAAACTTTATATTTTAACTCCCTTTCTGTAGTCGTTGACCCAGGATCGGAACTCAGTTCTTGCGTTTAGATTTTGTCTTCATTTTATTAAATTCAATGATCGTTTATACTTTGCTTAGTAGCCAACTGGTTTGTGTTTTTTCCATCCTTCTCACAATTATATTTTTTAGTACTTGTACATAATAGTCAATTTAATTAATTTTATTCTTTTTCAAATGCCTCCCTCAAAATCAAAATCCCAATAATGTAGTAAGAAAATACAAACCATTTTCCTTTCCTTCAACAATTACCTCGACAAAGTAGCATGTCGACTCCGATTCGGCGACGACGGAGAGGTTTGCACTTAGCTAATAAGTTATCACAAGCTTTCAAAAAGTCGCACTCTAAATTTTGTCGTAGTAATTAATATATTTAATGATGGTGGTATTCAATCGCACTTAAATTTTGAGTCCGTCTCTGCTGACACGTATCTTCTTTTAGATATTTTTATTACTTAGCTAGAGACAGAGACAAGCGTTATCACCAAGAAAGAGAAAAGGGTTGGATCGGAGCATGTGAAAATTAATTAGGGAATTGGGTTGAGGGCAGGTTTTTAATCAAATGTTTCCAATAGTAAGTCACCTTTATGTGTATCGAACAAGCACGTGATGCTGCGAGATTAACTGACTTATACACACCAGTAGAGTAAATAATCTTATTAATCAAGTCATCTAAAAAATAATTACTGTTTGATCAAAAATATAAATCGTAGTTCAACTAATTAGATTTATGTAAATAATTATTAATCTTGGTTAATAATAATATCATAAAGACGAAATTCTCGATATTATTATAAATAAAGTATATATCTAATCCAAAGGTTATGATGGTGCACAATAATGACAATAATCAAGGACCCAAAAAGAAAAAATGTAGCATTAAATAGTAATGAATAGCAATAAATGACATTTATGTTAATAAAACGGATGAGTCACCCAAGAAAGAATGAAATCAGTGGATGTCATTCCTGACAATGATGAATGATTGATAAGCCTTTAAATATTCGATTTATTCTCGGATCCAGTGAAAAAATATGGACAAGAATCTTAGTAAAAAGGTTGTTTGTGTATGCCTGTAATAAGACCAGATTCTCTCCATAAAGTCAAAGTGAATTTTACAAGTGAATATCTCTTGTCCACTATCATTATGTCTCTTTCTATTTATAGGAAACATGTTCCTAGAAACCCTAATAGTACATATACAGAGAATATGCACTAGAATATTCTAGTTTATGTCTTATCTTAGAACTAGCAATTATAACTCTGTCAAACGTGCTCGACCATGACCTCGAACTACAGTGATTTCGCGACCTTGATCTTTTCGCTTCTAGGCCACTTCGCCCCGAGGCCAATCTTTGTGGGGACCTTACTGATAGCACGTGGCGGTCGATGAAGGCCATAATAGTACTGACGTGGCTTGCTCATATCAAATATATTTTTGGCCCTTACAGTTTGTCCCTCTGCTTATCGAGGTCGATAAGTGGACAGTGTCGTTTGTGATACAATTTCATCGAGCTGGCTATATAGGTCGTGGTGATGGAGACAGTGCAACGTGGCTTTATGAGAGCTGCACTTTTTGAATTTTTTAAATTTCCCGGGGAAGTCCGTTAGAGCTATCTGGTCCAAGATAAAAGTTGATGTCATGACGTCATGCGTCATAATGACGATGTTTTTCGACGTGTCTCATCGATTCAAGTGTGACCCCTGATTGGTTCTGCCGTTTCGATCTTCGTGTTAATCATGTCCTGCCGTTTTGATTCTGGTGCCCCAAGCCTTATAAATATTGGTGATTCGTTGATTTCGAAACTTTTCCAAACTCCTTCTTCTTCTTAAGCAGAGCTCCTCTTTCATCTTCTTCGCAGAATCCTTGCAACTTCCAGTTGTTTTTTGAAAGTTGTTTCCTTTTACTTTATTTTTTTTTTTTGCAACAATATCCTCGCAACCATCAGACATCCATATAGAAGATCACTCTGCTCCTTTAGACGTTATTTTTCCTGACCAGAGGGAAGATAGCGGAACTGCCGCTGAGGAGGAAAGTTTGCCCACTGTAGAGGAGATTGTACCCTGATATCCCAATACCAAACCGGACTTCCAAAAGGCGCCGAAAGTGGTGAGGAAGAGGTTTAAATATGCGATGACAGCTGAGCGATTAGGCGAGCTCAAGGTTAGACTCGGCCTGCCAGGTCACGTGGACTTGATCCCAGTAGGCAACAACGAGGTTCAGGTTCACCGTCCCAGCTTCTGCACCCTTTACGCATACCCGTTATTGATTGGGTACTCGTTCCCTTTACCACCACTCATAGAAGATTTATGTCGGTACTACAACGTGTGCCCAGCGCAACTCGCCCCTTATATCTTTAAGGTGGCTAGGATGTTGACAAAATTTGCCGAATTGGCCAATATCGACATTATAGTGCGCCACCTGATCCATCTCTTCGCCCTTCATTTCTACCAAGGGACCTTGTTCAATCTTCGCCATAATTGGGGTAAATGTTTGGTGGTAAGGATGGACGACAAAGTTAGTCGGCACTTCTGGCTCGACTACTTCTATGCCAGGACCGAAGATGTGGTGTCCACTGTCGCAGACTTCCCCGAGGCTTGAAACCCTACTCGTGGGTGCTCGTATCAAATATCATACTTTATGTTTCTAATGTTATCCTTATTGCGGGTTGGTTAACCGGCTTTCTCCTTTTTGCAGCTACTACTCAACCTCTTCAAATGATAACCTACATCGCTGATTGGGTTAAACAAATTCTCCCTCATACGGCGGGGGTATGCGATTGGTCGAGCTTCTCACAAAGATTTAGGCCGTCTACTCCCTCAGCAGGTAACTTTTCCTTACCTTCAATGCCTTGATTTCTTTGCCTGTTTACCTTTGCTGATTTTCCTCTTTCTCGTTTTTCTTTAGCTTCGGCTACGGGGTCAGAAGGTCGAGAGCTCCCACGGCCTCATTCCAGAAGAGGAAGGCCATTACGCCCTTAGTTTCCGCTCCTACTTTGACTGCAGCCGATCTTGTCTCTGTTCCAACTCCTCTTGTGGTCGCGCCCCTCTTTATTTCCACTTCGTACGTGGAGATTTCAACTCCTTCTCTATACTCTCTCATCGACGGACGATCAGCTTTTGCCCAGTGATGGAGATATCCAACCTTGAAAGAAGAGGTCCATGGATGCCAGTGACGGAGTCGTTTTGGCCGTTAGTGCGGCGGAAGGGGATTGTTTGCTGCACGAGATGGCGATAATTTTTGTGGGAAATGATATCGAGACAAGTCTCGAGGCTTCGAGGCCTGTGGAGGTCGACGTGGACGTATACCTTCATTCCAATAGGTGGAGAGTGAGGGGCGACTACAGACGTTCTTGCTTCGAAGCACGGGGCTCTTCGTAAGTATCATCATCCACGGGCGGAGGCCACATTTCAACATCTTTTGATAAACCTGCAAAAGAGAAGAAAAGCAAGTTATAAATCGACGGCGTAAAAATTAAGTTGAATGTAACTTAAAGAGAAAATCTCACCATGAGACTGGGCCACCCACCGGCCCTTCGAAAGCTCGCGCTATGCGTGCTCGGAATATAGTTTTTGCAACACGATCCCCTCGACCCATTTCTTGAATCGAGGAACTGCATCCGGCATCCGAGCGATGACTGCATCATAGAAAATTGATAAGAAGAAGGGCAAAAGGGAAATGATAAACAAATTCCTAAAGGCAAGGTTAAACTTACGCTTTATGTTCCATTTTTCAGGGAATGGCATGTCCTCGGCCGGGATGAGGTCCGATGTTTTCAGTCGAGCAAATCGGCCCAACCAACCTCGATCCCGATCCTCGTTGATGCTTGAGAAGGGGGTCTTACTGGCCCAATTGGCAAGTTTTATTTGCCGCCCTCGATAGAGTTGGGAATGTACAGACGCATGAGGTGATCGATGGTGAAAGAACACCCTTCGATCTTATTTACAAAAAAGCGGAGGAGGATAACTACCCTCCAGAAGGAGGGAAAAATTTGGCCTAGTGTCACCTGGTACCTTTTACAAAAAACGATGATGACCGGGTCCAAAGGGCCCAACGTGAAGGGATAAGTGTAAATACTTAAAAAACCCTCCACATGGGTAGTGATTTCTTCCTCGGGCGTGGGAACCACCACGCACTTACTGTTCCTCCTTGACTTTATTGAGAACACTGTCAATGACCGAGCAGATGTACCTCGAGACCGGTTCACACCGGCCGGGTATCGAGGAGGTTTTCTCAACCTTGAAATCGGCTCCGGTTGGACACCCCGAGGGAACGAACATCTTTAAAAGAGGTTCCAGTATCGGTTCCTCGGTGACAACAGGCGAAACGTTCTCAGTCGGTTTTGAGGAAGAGGGAGTTTCTGTTTGGGGAATGGATTTTGAGGTCATTGCTATTACTTCTACATAGAAGAGAAAAGAAGATGCTGATAAGAAGGAGAAATAATTCGCATATAGCTTATGAAGGCTTTCAGAAAACCTGAAGGGAAGAGGTTTTGAAGATGAGAGTGATGAAGTTTCTTTAAAAACACAAATATTTGAATGTAAAGGTTCTAAAGAATGGATGAGAAGGGTATTTATAGTTTCTCAAAGCGGCGGTTCATATCCTGAAACGACATACTGTTACCTGACATGCATTTAATGCCTTAAAGGCTGCACCGACGGGACGTTTCTACTATTCGTATCACTTACGTCATGAGTCTGTCATCACTTATCAGAGTAAGAATCGGAAGCTCGCATAGTGAGAATCTGAGGCTCATATCGTTTCTCATCATTACTCTTTGAAAAATGAGGGGACTATCTGTATACGGTCGAAATTAGGCTCGATTATTGCACGATAGATCGGGCTCCGAACGTGAAGATTTGAAAATCGACACTGAGTTTCATCGAAGCAGAACACAAGGTTAGAATGTCCGTCCTCGAGAACACTGAGCTCGTGATTCCAGAACCAACCCTGACCCCGAACATGCTCGAGGGAAGATCGTCAAACCAAAATAACGGAAGGCCAAAATATCCGTAACAAGTCGAGCATCACGACGGGAATCTCGGCACGTATCAATGGAACCGCTTAATTAGCAAATCAGGAGATTTTTTTACCTTATACAGAATTGTATCTAAAGTAGGATTCCTCTACTATGTAAAGGGGAGGGGGGGTCTGATTATTTGTACAGGCGATCATCATTATCATTTTAAAAGCTATATACTGATCTCTTTAATTATTATTGTCTGATTATTTTATTTCCGACTCTGATTGCAACGTTTCTTGGCCCAAGGCAATCAACCTGCAAGGCCAACACTGCCCAACTTGTGTGGTTTGCATTCATCTTTTATCATTAATTTTAATTTCAATTTGATTTTTCATTTTTGCATCAAATTATATCACATATCCTTAAAACCGCGTATAAATTCAATTGTTATCTGATTTTGAGGATATATATATATATATATATATATATATATATATATATATATATAGCATTAAAGTGTTAGGTTTAGATGAATAACAACAACAACAACGTATATGGGAATATACGAGATACGAGATCAGATAATAATATCGATCTAAAAATAGGAAACATGAGGATAACACTAATACTACAACTAGGGAAGGAAGTACAGGTTTGGAAAGGAGAAACGACCGACTACTTAATAACCTACTACCCTAATCTTCGACCTCCACACCCTCCTATCAAGGGTCATGTCCTCAGTTATAAGCTGAAGATGTTCCATTACCTGTCTGATCACCTCCCCCCAATATTTCTTTGGCCTACCACACCTCCTCATCGCCATAACTAACCTTTCACACCTCCTCAGTGGAGCATCTGTGCTTCTCCTCCTCACGTACCAAACCATCTCAGTCTAACTTCCCGTATCTTGTCTACCACATAGGCCACTCCCACCTTATCTCGAGTATCTTCATTCCTAATCTTATCCCCCTAGTATGACCACACATCCATCTCAACATCCTCATCTCCGCAACTTTTAACTTCTGAACATAAGAGGTCTTGACTAGCCAACACTTTGCCTCATACAACAGGGTCGGTCTAACCAGTATTCTATAAAATTTACCTTTAAGTTTTGGCAGCACATTCTTGTCGCACAAGACGCCGGATGCAAGCCTCCGCTTCATCCACCCCGCTCCAATACGATGTGTGATATCCTCGTCAATCTCCCAATTTCCTTCAGTTATAGAACCAAAGATAACTTAAAACTTGTTTTAGATGAATTTGATGCAGAAATACAGAATCCGCCCCTGCTCCTCTATATGAAAATTAATTCTGAAATTGATAGAACAGAAAATTGGTCCCTTTTTCGAATTTTTGGGATTTGGATCATAAATTGGGTTGGTCTAGGTGCATTTCACAGTAGAGTATGTTCCATATTTGCTAGTATCCTACTCTTTCTACCATCATCCTCCATCTCAAGGAGCGATTCTACTCACACTTCTCACTCTCTGCAGCTAGCCTAAACAAATAGACCCAAAAGTTTATTATCGGAATTAAAGAACAAATTCTTGCCTAACATACTCTATGTTGTTTTTGGTGTAATAATGTTTAACATCATCATTTGACGAGTGAAAAAAATTGAAAAGTTAGCGAAAGAATGTTCATCAAGTTTCAAACGATACAATTTTACTGTAATACTGGTCGTATTATTTAATTTGAATTTATAATTCTTAATTTTGTAAAAGGTCTATTCTAAAGAATGATGATCTTGTTTAATTCAAACTCGTGCAAGTCCACTACATAATGAATGAAGAAAATTTATGGTTCCAGAGACTAGTGTAAATTTTTTAACTATTTTCTTCTATGTGACTGAGCAGACTAATTAATAATTTCAGCTATTTATGTATCATTACCAATAAAGGCACATAATCAAAATGAAAAACATGCTTTTTTTTCCATAAATCTTGAGAATGTGCTCTCTAACTTACAACTAATAGTACGATTTGTTAGTTGCCAGTCAGCTTCAACGAAGTCAATGACCAGAGGTGCCAATGAATTACTCCTATCAATTAGTGGAGAGTCTTGTTATAAATGTTATTGGTTAACTTTTATGCATATAGAGCAGAATCAAGAAATAGACGTGTAACTGACAGATAGTCCTACAAAATTTAATTTGGACTTATAATTAGGATCGTCACGGCTATGCTTACTGCAAAAAAAAAGGAAACCTCGCTTAAAGATGTGATTGATATGAAGAATTTATTGTATACAAAAATTATAAAAGGGATTATATATATTCAATTGATTTTTCCTTTTCATGTAATTCGATTGATCTGTTCTCCAACTTGTACCCCTACGTCCTCTCAATGATCTACTTTGGCCGAACATGACAAATCTTAATCACCACTCCCACACCAACACTCTTAGGGCCCAGGGGTCGATTGGTACCAGGATGAAGATAATTTGAAATTATATTTAATTATAGGTATTAGCTAATTTTAGGATAAATTTTACACTAAAATATGGAATTAGCTATCTCATATAGAAGATGGGATAGCTAATCTCATGGGATATCTTTATTTATCATATCGTGGTACCAAGCGACCCCTCGATGTTTAACATGCATGTAGTACCTTAAATAATTTATTTGTTGAGTTTGTTAACTCTCTCTGTTTCAGTTTAAATGACACATTTTACGTATTAGTTCGTTCAAAAAAACCAATACATTTTTATATTTGAAAATAATTTAACTTTAAACATTTTAGTTTACTCACTTTTTCTTTAATGAGAAATTTTTATAGCCATAAATACTTCATGGTCCCATAAAGCTTTTGCTCCTTAAATTTTTAGGACCATATATTTTAATTTTTTTTTCTTAAAATTTATGTCAAGCCAAATTATATATTTAGATTGAAATGGAGAGTATAAAATATGATGGTGTTAAATTTTGTCACATTTTCAGTATAAATGAGTTTTAGACTCGAAAACAAATCCCCTCGTGGACGACTATAGCCGACAGCTCTCCGTTCAAGAGCGTGAAACATTTGCGGACAACTATAGCTACTGTCATAACACACAATGTTTCCAGTCTACGCACAGTAGTCCTATTTAATTATCAAGTTGCTGTTGGGATAAACTTTAGCCACTTCTTATCCGATTAGCATTCAGCCGATTCAGTCAGGAGTCTCTGGACCAACACGTTCAAAATGTTTCTACCACAATTTGACTCAACATTTCATGCATGTTCAAAAATACCAATGTCAGATGATCAGATATACGCATAGAACAGAGTTGCTTGCTTGCATGTGCAGGTGAATGTGTTAAATTATATATATGTTGATAGTGTAAAAATATTACACTAGTTTAACATTATATACCTGAACACTTGGCTTATTTTTTTGAGAATGTAATCTTATTACTATTATTATAATTAATTACTTATAATTGTATGGGCCAAAAAATATCTTTGATACGGCCAAGCCACGTCAGTACTATTATGGCCTTCATCGACCGATACGTACTATTAGTAAGGTCCCCACAAAGATCGGTCTGCGGGCAAAGTGGCCTAGAAGCGATGAAAGATGATGTCGAAGAGTCAGCAAAGATCAAGGTCGTGAAGTCACCGTGGTTTGAGGTCGAGGTCGAACACCTTAGACAGAGTTATAACGGCTAGTTCTAAGATAAGACATAAGCTAGAATATTCTAGTGGATATTCTCTGTACATGTACTATTAAGGTTTCTAGGAACATGTTCCCTATAAATAGAAAAAGACACAATGATAGGGAACATGAGATATTCACTTGTAATATACACTTTGACTTTATAGATAGAATCTGGTCTTATTACACGCATACAAAAATAACCATTTTACTAAGTCATTTTTTCACAGGATCCGAGAATAACTCGAATATTCAAAAGCTTATCAATCATTCATCATCGTGAGGAAGAACATCCACTGATTTCATCCTTTCTCAGGTGACTCATCCGTTTTATTAACATAAATGCCATTTATTGTTATTCATCACTATTTAATGTTACATTTCTTCTTTTGGGGTCCTTGAATATTGTCATTATTGTGCACCATCATAACCTTCAGACTAGATATACGTGTTATTTATCATAATACCGAGAACTTCGTCTTTAGGATATTATTATTAACCAAGATTAACCCTTATTTGCATACATCTAATTAGTTGAACCAAGATTTACATTTATGGTTAATTTGGCGCCGTCTGCGGGGATTTCTTAGTTAAATTTTTAGCTTCCTTTATATCTGCAGCTAACGTAGTCACTAACCTCATAAACCCCAAGATCTTTTTTTGCACGTACAAAATCTTACATGGCAGGTACCCAAGGAGAAAGGACAAAAGTAACGGGTGATCTCCCTAGCAATCTCATGACTGCTATCAACGGAGCTGTGAAACCCTAGCGAAGACATGACGCCCACTGCCTCCCCTAGGCGTGAGAGGTCGCCTCCTCCCCATGGCTGATAACAAAATCCAAGGGAAAAAGGGCTTCCACATACACAGAAGAAGGGAGGACACTGGCTGTGAAAGAGCTTCTCCAAGCATGGCTGACCAATACAGCATGCTCAACAAGCCCGCTCCAAGCACAACTACAGAAACTGCAAAAGCTTCCACAATACAAGGAGCAGATGAACAGAGCAACTGACCAAAACCTCCGACACTAGGTATCACTCACAATGTTACTAATAGTACAGGTGATAGCACCCTCACTGCCGTTCTAAAAAGGATGGTAGAAACAGAGAATAAAAATAAAGCACTCAGAGATCAAATGAAAGAACACCAAGAATGAGTTGATAAGATACCGGGGGCCCCTACGCTATTGCCAAAGAGGGACGAAGGCAAGCTCGTAGAGTAGCCATATAACGACAAAGCAGCCCAGCATGCCATACCAAAAACCTTCACAATGTCGCCATACCTCATGATATATAATAGAACGACCGACCCCGAAGATCATGTGACCCATTACATCACCGTTGTGAAAGGCAACGTCCTTACCAAGGAACAAGTGTCCCCTATTTTGCTAAAGAAATTTGGCAAAACCCTCACAGGAGGGGCATTAACATGGTACTCACAGCTACTAGCTCGCTCCGTATAAACTTTTGAGGAAATGGCCGATAAGTTTGTAATGGCACATGTAGGAGCCAAGAAGGCGAAACAAGGGTGAACGATATATTCGGAATCAAGAAATCCTTGGGAGAAGGACTGAGGGGCTTCCTCACCCCATCCAACAAGGTGAGGATGACTCTACCGAACGTATCCGAGAGGATGGAGGTCGCAGCCTTTCAAAACGGATTGAGTGGAGATGGTTCGAGAGCAACAAAAAAAGTGTTGAGCCAATTGATGAAATATCCTCCAACCACTTGGGATGAGATCCATAATGCTTACTGTGCTGAAGTCCGAGCAGATGAGGACGACCTTAACGAACCAACCCACCGACTCGTGGAGATCACTCAGTCTTACGACCCAACAGATAACGACACCAACCATATGTCAAGGCCCACGCCCTACCTTCCTTCTCCTACGAGGAAGGCCTATCCAAGCCGAGGACTGGGACTCACCGGAACGAGAGAGGTATGCACCCCTTGTTATTTGCTCACAATTTTTGCGTATCACCTATAGAAATAGTTTACGCTCTGGAGAATCTCGGAACGAAGGTAATGTGGCCGCTAAAGATGAGGTCCGATCCGAGCACTAGAAAATTCGACGCCCTCTGTGAGTTTCATCAAGAATGAGGGCACAAAACAGAAGATTGCATCGCCCTCAGGCAAGAAGTCGTGGACATGTTGCGGCAGGGATACCTCAAAGAGTTGTTAAGCAACAAGGGGAGAAACAACTTCGCTAGAGGACGTGAGCACCGAGGTCCGCCGAAGCCACCATCACCAGCTCGTGCTATCAACATAATCATCGACAGCGGTGATGACGCCTCTATCAACGGCATGAAATTCACCATCACTCACAAGCTCAAGCAATCTATCACCAATGAACGATACGATGGACTCAAAGAAAGTATCATCTTCGACGCTGAGACGAGGTACCCGCACCTAGAAAAACTGGCTCTGGCTATGGTCATAACTTCACGAAAGCTTAGACCCTATTTCCAGTGCCACCCTACCTCGGTCATTTCAACCTTTCCCCGGAGGAAAATTTTGCATAAACCCGAGCTATCGGGGAGGCTGGCCAAGTGGGCCATCGAGCTAAGAGAGCACGATATCGCATACCAAGTCACGAATGGTGATAAAGTCGCAAGTGCTCACCGACTTCATCGCAGACTTCAGTGCAAAGATAATATCTGAAGTCGAAAAGGAAGCCATCCAAACTTCCCTCCAAACACAAGACCTCTGGGTCCTATACACTGACGGCACATCCAACGCTTTAGGATCTGAACTGGGACTCGTACTTGAGGTCCTTACAGGAAAGTAATTCGCCACTCCATAAGGTGCCCGAATATGACTAACAATGAGGTACCTACAGGGTTGAGACTAGCACTCAAGTATCAGGGAAAGCGATTGAAACTTCGTTGTGATTCCCAGCTCGTAGTCAACTAAGTCGTAGGGACTTTCCAAATCAATGAACAAAGGTCGTAAAAGTATCAGACCGGAATCTATAAGCTACTGCATGAGTTTGACGAATGCCAGCTCGACCAAATCCCACGTGCGCAAATGCGGACGGCCTCGCCAAACTAGCCGCAACTATCAAAAGCATTCCGAGTGAGAATAAAAGTGTATTCCAACTCCTCAACTCATCACTAGACCAAACCGAGGTAAGAACCATAAGCTTAACTTGGGATTGACGCAATCGTATTATCGCCTATTTACAGGACGACACACTCCCAAACGACAAAAAGAAAACTAAGAAACTAAGAATGCAAGCAGCCAGATGCAATCTCCTCCATAGCGACCTATACAAGAGGAATTACGGCGGCCCTCTGGCAAAATTCCTTGGCCCAAATCAGACCCAGCGCGTCCTCGAAGAAGTTCATGAAGGCCATTGCAGTGCTCACTCCAGCAATCGAGAACTCGTCAGATGCCTCATACGGGCGGGATACTATCGGCCCGCCATGAAAAAGGATGCCTCGAACATTGAGAGGAAATGCGAACAATGCCAAAAGTATGCCCCAATGATTCACCTAGCAGGCGTAAACCTCCACTCGATCACCTCTCTGTGGCTATTCATCAAATGGGGAATGGACATCGTTGGCCCCCTCCCAGTAAGGCGAGGTAATGTACGATTCCTTTTGGTTTTAACTGACTATTTCTCTAAATGGGTGGAAGCAAGAGAGTTCTCCCAAATACGGGAATAAGAGGTAATCACCTTTATATGGAGGAACACCATCTGCCGATTCGGCCTACCTAAGGAGATCAGTTGTGACAACGGACCCCAGTCCACGGGAAAGAAAATCTTCGAATTCTTCTATGAATGACATATCAAGAGGATACTTTCAACCCCATATCACCCAGCGAGTAACGGACAAGAAGAGTCCTCCAACAAGTCCATACTAAACATCATGAAGAAAAAGCTCGAAGTCGTCAAGGGACTGTGGCCGGAGGTACTGCCAGAAGTATTATGGAAGTACAAAACAACTCCGAAGACGAGCACAAGAGAGACACCTTACTCTTTGGTCCATGGGACCGAGGCAGTAATACCGGTCAAAGTACGAGAACACAGCCACAGGTACTCCCACAAAAGCGGTACGAAAATGATGAGAGTAGAAGGCAGGAACTCGACGAAATCTATGAACAAAGAGATATGGCATACATAAGAATGGTCGCCCAAAAACAACAAGCATAACACTATTACAACAAGAAAGTAAAGTTCTGACCGCTTAAGGTTTGGGACCGTGCTCAAATCCAAATCTTAACCGAGCAAAGACCTATGGGAAGGCAAGCTGGGAACAAACTGGGACGGCTCATACAAAATTACAGCCAAAGCAAACAAGAGTACATTCCAATTAGAGACAATGGAAGGAGATCAATTACCAAACATTTGGAATATCAGCCACCTCAAATACTTCAACTTCTGGGAGAAAAAGTGTCCCCCAAGTCGTACTCTTTTTCCCTCACTTGCATTTTGTCCGAATAGGGTTTTCTTAAGGAGGTTTATAACAAGGCGGCAAACGGAGCACTTCGAGTCGAAGTACGCAAGGGAGGGACTATTTTTACTCTTTTGTTACTCGCCTCTTCGATACTCTCCAAGTCAAAAAATGAAGGGACTAGGTAGACTGGGACTGGAACACCAACCAACACCCAAAATCAGTAACTCTCTCTAAGTATGTAACCAAAGCAACAATGTCTAAGTAATAATAAACTTACGAATAGCTGAGCACCTATTTGTGTTAAGGTTATGTTCGACCACGCTCGAACAACACCTATCGGCCCTTTCCCATGATTTAATAAAAAGTTATGTTCGACCACGCTCGAATAACACCAATCGGCCCTCGGCCACGATTTAATAAAATGTTATGTTCGACCACACTCGCATAACACCTATCGGCCCTCGCCCACGATTTAATAAAAGGTTATGTTCGACCATGCTTGAACAACAACTATCGTCCCTCAGCCACGATTTAATAAAAGGTTATGTTCGACCACCCTCGAAAAAACACCTATCAGCCCTCGGCCATGATTTAATAAAAGGTTAGGTTCGACCATGCTAGAACAACACCTTTCGACCCTCGGCCTTTATTTAATAAGAGGTTAGGTTTGATCATGCTTGAACAACACCTATCGGCCCTCGGCCTTAATTTCATAAGAGGTTAGGTTTGATCATGCTTGAACAATACCTATCGGTCCTCCGCGGCAACTTAATAAAGGGTAAAGTTTGACCCAACTAGAACACCGTTCGGCCCTCGGCTACGACTTGACAAAAGATCAAATTCAGCCATCAAACAACACCTATCAGCCTAATCCAAATAAAGAGGCACACCCAACTTATATAAACAAAAGGCAGATACGTTCCACAAATAACCGTCAACAAGGCTACGACCAACTAGATGACAAATATAATAGAAAGAACAGAAGTTGTAAAGAAGCAAACGACAAAAGAAAATTACACGACCACAAAAACAAGTAACAGGTATGAAAGAAGGTACAAAAAAAAACAACTTAAGCTACCATATACAAAAATCTGCAGAGTTCATTACAATGGCTCTTAAAAAGGAAGACAAAATACAAAAGAAGTCTAAGAAAAAGGCTACTGGCCCTAGCCATCACGGGCCTCTACGACCTCACTATCTCGGCCCCCGTCACCATCCCTACTTTTACCCTGAGGATATGCGGTGTCATGCCACGCGCCCTCCTCGAGTCAGTCCACACCTTCTTCCCCATCCTCCTCATCAGCGTGAGGCATAGCAGGATCGTATCCACAAGCGACTCGAGCTTCACGAGCCTTAACCTGAGCATCCCCAAGGGCAGCTGAGAAACGGACTCCTACAAGTCCCAAAACACATCTAACTGGGCCTCGGCATGGATCTGACCTTCATATAACTTCGGAGGTACATTAGGAAAATCAAGTATGGGTAGAGGACGGTCGTGCAAGTAATTGAGCCTTTTCGGCCTCTAAAGTGGTCACTCGATCATGAAGGCGAATTTATCCTTCTTCAGCTCTCCGATCCTATCCTTAAGCTGGTCTTCCTTAGCTCTCGCCGTTGATTGATCATTTTCCCGCTCGGCTTGGAGAGTATTGTTCTCCAACTCAAGTATATCCACCTTCCTTTGAGCATCTAAACAAGAGGAATCCGCTTTCTCAAGCTCCTTTTATTTCTCCGTGATCTCACTATTGAGGGCCTCCAACTGAATTTGGCACTCTTCTAACTGCCCTTGCAACTCGACCAATTGAGCTTGAAGATCACTGCATTGGGCCTCTACGTCAGTACTAACCTCAAGCTTATCTTTCCTACTCCTCAACGTCCCCCCGAGGATGCTACACTTCTCAACGGTCTGCACCAGCTCATCGTCCCTCTTCTTTAGATCGTCCCTCATGGCCTGCAGGTCTCTGCCTTCGTGAAATCGACTACGGAGATCCTGATACTTGTCGCGATACTCAAGGTATTTATCTTTCAATTTCACAAAGATTTCTTTACGCCTCTTCTCACTCCGGGTGCTCTCAATCTCCGAAATCATCGTCTACAAACAAAAAAGAAGAAGAGAAGAAAAAATCAGAATAAAAAACAGCTTGAAAACCAAAAAGAAAAGAAAATAAAAAAGTAAAGGGGATTTCAAATCACAAACACTCACCTTAAGAGCAAGGCCAGGAATGCTCCTCGACAAGGCTCCATCATCGATTTCCTTAAGGCTCACACCCTCAACTTCGGAATAAAGAGGACCAAGGGCGAGGACCACCTCTTCGGTATTCACCAATAAGTCACGATCCATAGGGATCACAATAATTCTTGTAAACCCCTCCAACCTTACCTCGAGCTGGGGTAAGACCTTCTTCAATCATCCTCAGGTCATCTGCATCAACATCAGAACCTGATTCATCGCCCTCCTCTACAATGCTTTTGCCCCTTTCATCGAAAGGAAAAGAGGTATCAGTGGGCAA
The DNA here is from genome assembly GCA_002018475.1 of Nicotiana obtusifolia. Classification (NCBI taxonomy): domain Eukaryota; kingdom Viridiplantae; phylum Streptophyta; class Magnoliopsida; order Solanales; family Solanaceae; genus Nicotiana; species Nicotiana obtusifolia. The sequence goes on along the minus strand of MCJB01037144.1, from coordinate 219,952 downwards.
TCCGAGAGGTCAAAACTTATTCTCGCTGCGAAGGGTCAAGATAAAGAGAAGAAAAGGAAAAGGACTCCGAGTTCTCCAGGCTTCGAGAAGAAGAAACTAAAGAAAAGATTGGTGCGTAAGCCCAAAGGAATTGTCAACAGTCGATCATTGTCCCCGAACTCGCTCCATCGATTGAGGGATGAGTTCGAGGGGGAAGAGGAAGACTTTGACTTAGTGGACAGTGTGTTGTCCCAGCTCGAAGGGCAAGGAGCCTCTGAACAAAGGGTAGGTGAAGCCAATGTTCATCAAGTCGAGGAATCCGGGGTGGGGGCAGGAGCTGAGGCTTCCTTGATACGAGGAAAATGCCGCAGGGAGCACTTGGTCCGATTGAGATCGTCGATTTGCCTTCGTTCATAGAGTTGATGTTAAACGAGGCCCGGAGTCCACAGATCGAATTGTGGATTTAATGGCCACGGAAGATGCTATTGGGTTCGGTGATTTAGAGATATTGAGTAAGAGTTCACCCTCTGAAACAAGAGGGACTTCTTTTAGTCCGAAATTGGTCGATCGATTCCCTGCCACGAGCGCATATCCTGATCGGAAATGCACCGTTGTTTTTCCCTTCTTGAGGATGCCCAGGTTCTTTCCGCCCCCATAGGGGTGGCCAGCTACCTTCGGTGCTTGGTGACTGAAGAGGATCAAGCCAAAATGAACGAGGTGGAAGCGCCCTGCCTGTTCAACTAAGCTCAACAGGCATTCAATCGGGTAACTTTAGATATCCTTTGTTATGTACTTATATTTTATCGTAAGTAATCGTAATATTTTCCTTTGTGCTTTCAGTCCTCGGCACTTTACCACGAGGCATTTCTCATACTGGGAAGAGTTCAAACGCCACAAGGCGGAGACTTGGGAGCTTATTGAGAAGAAAGACGCCCTTAAACTTCTCAATGAACAGCTCGAAGGGAAGGCTAAGAGCCTCTGTGCCGAATTGGAGGTCACTTGGAAGGATCATGTTGACTTGGTCGAGCAGGTAAGAGTTTTCGATGTGAGTGATGACGAATTTAATTCAGTGACTAATGGTCAAAATACGCAGGTCCAGCAAAAACTCGATCGGATCTATCAGTTTCGAACTGAGATGGATGTGGTTAAAGCTGAGGCCGATGAGTGGAGAAGCAAGATGGATTGTTTGGCCTCGGAAAAAGAGGCAAATCGGACACAACTAACTTCAGCAGAGACCCAGCTAAAAGCAGCAAAGGAAAAAGTCGAGACCCAAACCAAAAGGGTCGAGGAGCTTCAATCTCGGTTCAGTTGGGTTGTCTCTGATCGAGATAATCTAGCCAAGGAGCTTAAAATGGCCAATTCGGAAGCCGCTGTGATCAAAGCCAAAGCTGATGAAATGGTGGCTCAGCACAAGGTTGATGCCGAGGTGGCTCAAGACCAATCAAAAAATATGGTCGAGCATATGAAGTGGCACTCCCGTAGGCAGGCCCTCGAGGAAGTCCACGCTCAAGGTTTTGACTTATCTGCAGAGATTGAGGATGCCAAGGTGTCTGAAGCCAAGGCTAGAAAATTGGCCTATCCCAAAAAGGATGATTCCGAAGGTTCAGTCGGGTCCGAAGAATGAGAAAACCCCAGAAATCCCGATGATGAGGCGGGACCCAATCGTGATCAAGTCGCTTGTGTTCGATTTTATCCCTTTCTATGCTTACTACTATGTATCAAGGCTGCTCGGCCTTTGTAAAAATTTGTATCAGGCTATTCGGCCCTTGTAAAAAGGATTTTTGATATATATATAAAGCTTGCCTTTCATAGCTTTCAAATTTTTTCTTTGCATTATTATTTGTATTCTTTAAGATCGAAATGCCTTAGCATGAAATAGTTAGGTTGTGTTTGAAGGCTCGAACGAACCTTGCCTCTAAAATTATTTCGTTTCGAGGCATCATGGGGATTCGGTGTTACCCAATGACTTTCTTTCCAAAGTAGTTTAGGTTTATAATTTGCCGAGTGTAACCTTTAGAACCGCTTAAGAAATTTCAATTCCTTGTTATTTTTGTTACGGCCTTCAGATGTCTCCGAGCCGTTTTTATGTGGCCATAGCCTTTATAGTTCGGGTAGTGCCAAATAAGCTTTGTGCCCTCAGATTTTGTTAACTCAGAATGGCCTTAGCCTTTTAATTTGGCCGTTGCCAAATAAGCTTCGTGCCCTCGAATGCTGTTAATTTGGAACGGCCTTAGCCTATAAAGTTCGGGAGTTGTGTAATAGGTCTTATGCCCCCGAGATCTAATAATTATTTGTCGGAGCAGTTCCCAAGTGAGAGAGTGATTATTCAAACTCAGATTAAGGTGGCCCTTGGGCTCGTTTCCTTTAGGGGATCGTAAACAGGGAATTCCTTAAGAAATTTAAAGGAAAAGTTTTAAAAGACAAGACATTTGCAAAGAAGAGACTTCTCTTATTCTTATGCATATAGTAATTTATGTGTACAAGCTTTGTGTTAGGGTTCGAGCAGTCTATGTGAGCATGTTCATTTGATCATTTAGCCATTACATTGAATCCTATTGATCTTCAACCCTTCAATCCTGAAGTCTCTTTCCATTGATCTTAAACCCTAGTATTCGGGGTAGATCGAAGAAAGGCCTCGAATACTGTTCTGATCATTGTCACCGATTCGTTACTGGCCTTCGAATCTAAGTTAGCACGATTTACTTGTTTCCTTGTTAAAAACCTTACCGTAAAACCCATTTGGGACAAAACCGGTCCAAGGAAAAAAGAGTGCAATGCATGTTTTAGACCTAACATCTCGTATCGTACCTTGTTTGGTACCTGCAAGCATTAGTTTACAATGTAAATAAAAATAAAGAACGGGGTCGTACCTTAGCAGTAATACCGCTTTAAGTGAGTTATATTCCAGTTGTTTGGTAGTTGTTCACCATTCATTATTTCGAGCTTGTAGGATCCCTTTCCGGTGATTTCGATGATATGATAAGGTCCTTCCCAGTTCGATCCTAACTTTTTGTCGTTCGGACTCCGTGTGTTCGGTGTGACCTTTCTTAGTACTAGGTGCCCTACGTTAAAGTATCGAAGGTTGGCCCTTCTGTTGTAATACCTCTTGATCGTTGCTTTAGGGCAGCCAACCGAACAAGGGCAGCTTCGCGCCTTTCATCTAACAGCTCCAGGTTCGTATTCATGGATTTGTGGTTTGATTCCTTTGTTGCATATCAGAATCTTATACTTGGTTCCCCGACCTCGACCGGTATCAAAGCTTCGGCGCCATAAACCAGAGAGAACGGGGTGGATCGGTGCTGGATTTTGAGGTCGTACGATATGCCCAAAGGACTTCGGGTAACACTTCCTTCCATCTCCCTTTGGCATCGATTAACCTCTTTTTGAGATTTTGGAACATGGTTTTGTTGGTAGATTCAGCTTGTCCATTCCCACTAGGGTGGTAGGGTGTCGATAGGATCCTTTTGATCTTGTGATCTTCAAGGAATTTGGTTACTTTGATCCCGATGATTAGTTTCCCGTTATCACATACGATCTCGGCTGGCATTCCAAACCGACATATGATGTGATCGCAAAAGAAATCGATGACCTCTTTTTCCCTGACCTTCTCATATGTCTGAGCTTCCACCCACTTAAAAAACTAATAAGTCATAAATAGTATAAATTGAGTTTTACCTGGTGCCCATGGAAGAGGGCCAACGATGTCTATTCCCCACTTCATGAACGACCATGGTGATAAAACCGAGTGGAGCATCTCCCCTAGTCGATGGATCATCGGGGCGTGTCTTTGGCATTCATCGCATTTTCGGACGAACTCCTTTGCGTCATTTTCCATGTCAATCCAATAATAACCAGCTCTGATTATTTTTCGAATCAGTGATTCGACACCTGAATGATTTCTGCAGGTACCCTCGTGGATTCCCCTCAAAACATATTCAGTATCACCCGGCCCCAGACATATCGCGAGTGGGCCATCAAATGTTCTTTTGAACAAGATTTTGTCTTTGGACAGACTAAATCGGGTCGCCTTTGTACGCAGGGCCCTCGACTCCTTTGCATCCGAGGGCAGTTTACCAGATCTGAGATATTCTACGTACTTGTTCCTCCAATCCCAAGTTAGGCTCGTCGAGTTGATCTCAGCGTGGTCTTCTTCCACTACTGACCTCATAAGTCGTACAACTTTTCCCGAGTTGAATTTGTCGTCTTCAACCGATGACCCCAAGTTAGCGAGTGTGTCGCCCTCACTGTTTTGATCCCGAGGTACATGTCGCAACGTTCATTCTTTGAACCGATGTAATTTCACTTGTAATTTTTCCAAGTACCTTTTCATTCGTTCCTCTCTGACCTCGAATGTTCCATTGACTTGGTTTACCACAAGAAGGGAGTCACACTTGGCTTCAATCACTTCTGCCCCCAAGTTCTTGGCTAGTTCAAGACCTGCAATCATGGCTTCATATTCGGCCTTGTTGTTAGTCAATTTCACAGTCTTAATAGATTGTCAAATTATATTACCTGCGGTGGCTTCAATATGATGCCAAGTCCGGACCCTTTTGCGTTCAAGGCACCATCCGTGAAGAGGGTCCAGATTCCCGAGGAAGTTCCTGAGTTAATCAACAACTCTCTTTTGACCTCGGGTATTAGGGTCGATGTGAAATCGGTCATGAAGTCTTCTAAAATTTGAGACTTAATGGTGGTCCAAGGTCGATACTCAATGTCGTACCCACTTATTTCTATGGCCCATTTGGCCAATCGGCCCGGGAGCTCGGGCTTATGCATAACATTCCTTAATTTGGTAAGTAGTTACGACACATATGGGATGACATTGGAAGTATGGTTTCAGCTTCCTAGAGGCACTTAACAAAGCGAACGCCGATTTTTCCATGTGGGGTAACCTAGTTCCGGCTTTGCCTAAGGTTCTACTAACATAGTAAATTCGAAATTGCGTACCTTGTTCTTTCCGAACTAGGACTCCACTTATCGCTATCTCCGAGACCGCCAAGTATGGGTACAGTTGTTCGTCCGTCTTTGGTGTGTAAAGCAGTGGCAGGCTTGATAAATACCTTTTGAGTTCCTTTAAAGCTTGCTTGCATTCCGGGGTCCACAAAAAATTGTTCTTCTTCTTCAATAGTGCGAAGAATCGATAGCTTTTGTCGGATGACCTCGAAATAAATCGCCCCAGGGCGGCTATTCACTCTCTCAACCTTTGTACGGCTTTCACATTCTCCACGATCGTGATATCTTCGATGGCTTTGATCTTTTCAGGATTTATCTCGATTCCTCGATTCGATACCATGAATCCAAAGAATTTACCCGACCCCACTCCAAACGCATATTTTTCTGGGTTCAGCTTCATGTTGTACTGCTCAATATACTGAATGTTTCCTGCAAATGTCTTAAATGGTCCTCTGCTCGCAGGGACTTAACTAACGTGCCGTCAATGTAAACCTCCATTGACTTCCCTATTTGTTTCTCGAACATTCGGTTTACTAAGCGTTGGTATGTGACACCAGCATTTTTAATCCAAACGGCATTACGTTATAACAGTATGTGCCATATTTAGTGATGACGGAAGTTTTCTCCTGATCAACCGGGTCCATTCGTATTTGGTTGTACCCGGAATAAGCATCGAGAAAACTAAGGGTCTCGTGGCCGGCCGTTACATCGATCATGCAGTCGATGTTGGGCAAGGGAAAAGAGTCTTTGGGACACGCTTTATTCAAATTTTTATAATCTATACGCATTCTTAATTTATTCCCTTTCTTAGAGACTACCACTATGTTTGCTAACCAATCCGAGTATTTGACCTCCCCCTATTTTAAGAAGTTTAGATACCTCATCCTTGATGAAAACATGCTTAATTTCATACTGGGGCCTCCTTTTTTGTTTAACCGGATGGAACTTCAGGTCCAGACTCAGCTCGTGAGTGGTTATCTCCGATGGCATACCTGTCATATCAAGGTGGGACCAAGGAAAACAGTATTCGCTATCTATAAGAAATTGAATGAGTTATATCCTAAGCTCGGAGCTCGGAGCTCAGCCCCGTTCCCAGGTATACCTTTCGATCGGGCAAGTCCTATGGCAATATGGTTTGTTCCAGTTCCTCGAGCGTCGATTTAGTGGCATCGAAATTATCGGGGGCTATAAAAGATCTGGGAATCCAATAATCATCATCCTCGACTTCCCCTTTTTTGTTTGAATCTGTCGAAGATGGTATCAGTGATTGCTATTTCATCCCATCTTTGATCACTTGGTTTGGGCCTTTCGATGTTAGAACTGTAGATGCTGGTGTCACCTCTTCGATCGTGAATATTTCTTTTGCGGCCGGTTGTTCCCCGTAGACTATTCTAACCCTGTGGGGTGTTGGAGATTTCAACGTCTGGTTTAGCGTCGAAGGCATCGTCCTCATGTTGTGGATCTATGGCCTTCCGAACAAGGCATTGTAACTCATGTCTCATTCGATTACATAAAACTTAGCCTCTTGTATGGTCCCGACGGTATTTACTGGTAATGTTATCTCACCCTTAGTGGTTTCACATGCATAGTTGAAACCGTTTAGAATTCGAACTGCAGGAACGATTTGGTCTAGTAGACCGAGTTGCTCTACGACCCTTGATCGAATGATGTTGGCCGAGCTACTTGGATCAATTAACACACGTTTAACTCGAATTTTATGTATGAGTACAGATATTACCAGTGCTTCATTATGGGGTTGTACAATCCCTATCGTGTCCTTGTCGTTGAAAGATAAAGTTCCTTTCAGTGTGTAATCCCGAGTTCGTCTCCCCTTAGTGATGGATGCTTCGGTGCGTTTCAATATCGGCCCCCGAGGGATATTGACTCCACTGATGATCATGTTAATGACGTGTTGAGGTTTTTCTTATCTTGTCTGTTTGCCAGAATTCCCGTTCCTAAAATGATTCTTGGCTCGGGCGCTCAAGATTTCTCGAAGATGCCCGTTATTGAATAGCCGAGCTACTTCCTCTCTCAGTTGCCGATAATATTCCGTTCTGTGACCCTGAGTTCCATGATATTTGTACATCTGGTTAGAATCCCTTTGGGTTGGATCGGATTGTAGAGGTCGAGGCCATTTGGTATCTTACATGTGCCCGATAGCTGATATAATAGCGGGAGCATCGACATTAAAGTTATACTCCGATGGCCTCGGTGCTTCTGTATGCCCGATGGACCTATCGAAGCTGCTTTTGGTGATGAATCCCCGGTTGCTCTGGCCTCGGTCATTTCTCCTTTCATTTCTTATGGGGTTCCGCCCTGACCCACTGATTCTTGTCTTCATGATATGGCTGATACCGATCCCTGTTCGGTCTTAGTTCGCGATCAATATCTCTTTTGACTCTGTCAAGAGTTCTAACCGGATAGACATACCCCGAAGGGGCCTTGAGCTGATCATCTTCGACTCTAATTTTTGATTGATACCGGTTATGTATGTCAGCCCATGTAATAGCCAGGTATTCTATTAAGTTCTGCTTTAGTTGTTGTGAAGGCACCGAGCTTCAAATATTGAGTCTCTGAGTGAAAGCTTAAATAGCCCAATCATTAGCGAACGACGGCAGATTCATTCGTTCCATTTGAAATCGGGAGACGAACTCTCTAAGCATCTCGTTATCCTTTTGTTTGACTTTCAAAAGGTCCGATTTCATGGTCTCGACCTTGATGGCACCTCCGTGTGCCTTTACAAAAGAATCTGCAAGCATAGCAAATGAATCAATAGAATTAGGAGGTAAGTTATGATACCATATCATAGCTCCCTTTGACAAGGTCTCCCCAAATTTTTTCAACAGAACAGACACGATCTCATCGTCCTCTAGGTCGTTCCCTTTGATAGCACATGTATACGAGGTTACATGTTCATTCGGGTCGGTCGTTCCGTTATACTTGGGTATTTCGAGCACACGGAATTTCTTGGGGATCGACTTCGAAGCCGCGCTTGGTGAAAAAGGTTTTTGCACGAACTTCCTGGAATCCAGGCCCTTCAACACTGGGGGTGCTCCTGGGATTTGGTCTACCCTAGAATTCTAGGTTTCCACCTTTTTATCGTTTGTCTTGATCTTTTTCTCCCCTGATTCTATTCATTTTTCAGCTCCTTGAGCATCTTTATAATCTCGGGCTTAGCCCCTGATTCATGTTCATTCGACCTTTCTACGACTAATTTGTCCCTGCGTGTAATTTCCCGGGTAGGACCGGGCTCAACCCTATTCGGTACATGGCTTCGGTTTTGTAACTGAGCTATCGCCACCTGTTGAGCCTGCAACATTTCAAAAATCATTCGTAGGTTGAACCCGTACCCTTCAACGTTTTGGGAGTTTCGAGTTACTGATCGGACTCTTTTATGAACGATATTTTCGGGGTTGGTAGGCAGGTCCGCATCAACAGCCACATGCGGAATTAGCGTTAATCTGATCTGCCATCGGAATCTCGTTATCGGGCGCTATGTTGTTATTTTCTCCTTGGTGACCGGACTCATTGCCAACATGCAGAGGTGCCGATTGAGAGTTTGACATTTCTCTATAATAGCCTGGAATCAATGACACTTCAAAGAGCAAGTGTGAAGCAGTGTGTGTGTTATGGAGATTTGTATCAAATAACCACTATTATCCTTATCCCCACGGTGGGCGCCAAACTGTTTACCCTCAAAATCGAATAACAATTGAATTTATATGCGGTTTTAAGGATATGTGATCTAATTTGATACAAAAATGAGAAATCAAATTGAAATTAAAATTAATGATAAAAGATGAATGCAAATTACACAAGTTGGACAATGTTGGCCTTATAGATTGATTGCCCTTGGGCCAAGAAATGTTGCAATCGGAGTTAGAAATAGAATAATCAGACAATAATAACTAAAGATATCAGTATATAGCTTTTGAAATGATAACGATGATCGCCTGTACAAATAATCATACCTCCCTTTATATAGTAGAGGAATCCTATTTTAGATACAATTTTGTATAAAGTAAAAAATCTCCTAATTTGCTAATTAAGTTGTTCCATTGATACGTACCGAGATTCCCCTCGTGATTCGCAACTTATTACAGATATTTTGGCCTTCCGTTATTTTTGTTTGACGATCTTCCCTCGAGCATGTTCGGGGTCAGGGTTGGTTCCGGAATCACGGGCTCAATTTTCTCGAGGACGGACGTTCTCGTGTTCTGCTTCGATGAAACTTGGGGTCGATCTTCAACCCTTCGCGTTCCGAGCCGAATCTGTCGTGCAATAATCGAGCCCACTTTCAACCATATATATAAAATTTAATATTACTAAAATTATAATAAAATGTCGCGCTATAAATTTGGTGTTAAAAACTACCTTCAATCAAATACACTTAGCTTTGTTAACATAGACAATTCCACTTCAACGAAATTTCCTCCTCTTTCTTCTTCTTCTAGGACTACGTTTAGTTGAGAATGGTAATGTTCTAAGTTGAGGTGTGACGAATACAATGAATGTGATGACATGGAGAAGTCTCGAAAAATTCTGATTTTGTTTCCAGTAATATATAAGTAAAATTGAACCGCCAATTAATTGAGAGTCAAATGGTTTTATGGGTCTTAATCTTTCGACTTTCGACTTTTCACAAACTTAATTAATGAGTATAATCATCACACTATTTAATAACAATATTTCTATGGCTACTCGATATTTAAGGGTAATAAATAGTCTAAATATACGTATTCCTTACATAAAAGGACTACAAATACAAATTTTTGTAAATTAAATTTTTAAAATGTGTTCAATGAGATATTACAAGGACCAAAATACAAATTTACTAATAACTAAGAGACCAAAAGACCTATTATCCCTAGTTTACGTCTTTGACTTTTATATTTGGAGCAATAATACTTTTGATTTCGCAGTTATTGATATATTCTTTGGTATGACTAAGTATTAATTAATTATATTGTGTTTAGACTATTTTTACCCTCAATATGAAGTAACAGTACAGATTTAACATAACACATGGCTAATTAAAAGGTGTAATGATTAATAACTCCTTAAGTTTGAGAAGATTCACAAGCGGAGGGATTAAATGTGGACATTTCAACTAATAGAAGGCTAAAGGTTTAGACATGTATTATAAGGACTAAAATTAGATATTGTTCGTATTTTAGGAACTAAAAGCACAAATTTCCCTTACTATTTTACGTTGTTTTACGTGTGTTCATTTTGACAAGCTGCTATAATTCTAAGTTTTTGGAATAATTCGTATGAAGAAAGATGCCATGAGAACAATTTTCATTGTAAAAATTTCCCAAGTTTGAAAAAGTAATTTTCTCTATAGATTTAACCCACTTTTCCCTCTAAAAGTTTACAAATAGACACGCAGAATCCTAATTAGTGTGCTCGAAATAATGTAAGAACCAATGACGGGACAAAAACGATACTAAAACAACTTTTAAATGTTTCAAGAATATAAGTTCATTTCAAAATTAAATTTAAGCTTTTAAATAGGAGTAGTTACCTTTTTAACTGTACTTCATGTTTTTCCTTTTTACTGCCAATTACATCTACTATATTAAATTTTCGTAACTGATCAGGTAATATGACATATATAATGACTAGAGAGTAATGTCTTTTAATATTAAATTCTATGTCTATCTGACAACGACGATATAAAATAGTGGAATAGCGTCTTATGCTTATAATAATTCAAAAACAAATTCCGAGACGCAACAACTAGTCTTGGGTAAATATTTATCAGCTCCTTATGTTTACACTAGACTAACGAAAACAGTTAAAAGTTAAATGAGAGTATATAATTAATTCTGAATAAATAAGAGTAATAAATGTGTGAAAAAATTATATTAGCATTCATTCATTTGATGTAAATATCAATTACGAGTAAATTTTTCTGATACCATATTGACAAGATCTGGGTCAGCTGGCGGTAGTCCTCACGGCGTCACTAGACCTATCAAAATTGTATCCTTGCTTAGCACAAGATTTAAAATTAAGGGATTCTATGATATGAATCTTTAGCCTTATGATTATGTAAATTTTCAGCTGTATGGTAATCTTTTACCCAAGCAAGAGGTCTGTCTGTAACTAAATACTGCGGGACTTCAAACCATGTGTCTAGGACACCCCGAAGGACTCACTAGGATTTTAACGGCCTTCAATAACTTCAAATAAACGGCCTTCTCACCAGACGCTAGACGTAGCCACAAAGGCTAATCTGAAGTCTACAGTATTTAGTACGACTGTATCACCATCTTGGAACCAAGCTAAATACTTACATAATATAAGTTAACTATTCATATATTAGAGTCTCTTGATTTTAATAAAGTCTAGTTCATCGTTTATATGAAACTGAGAAGTAACGTATTCAACATCGATATGGATTTAGCCGGCTATAAGCCCGGCCATCGGAGAAGAAACTATAATAAAAGAATGTAGTACTTGAGAGTTGTGCCCAAAACTTGAAAGATTTTTGATTTCTTCTATACAAAAATGAAAAATGTCGAACTTTACATAACTATCTTCTTTTAGAGAAAAGGCAGAGCAAATCTAGAAAGAGGAAATAAAGAACTTCTAAAAAACTTCTCCCCCTTACAACTAAGGCAAAGCCCTCTATTTAAAGAAAGAAAAAGAATCTATCTACAGTGATCTACAGTGCCTCTATTAGTGCACAGTGACAGGTATCACTGTCTTAGGTCCCATGATTATAACATATGGGGTCCACTATTTTGTTTTGTCGATTTAATCAGCCGACCTTTTCCATTGAGCTTTATCGAGCTTTTTGATTTTCTGGATAAAATTTTCAACGCTTTGAAGATCTACTTCTTCAACTCGTTCTTCTTCTTGGGCATCATTTAACATGCTTCCAGTATTCTCATTAACCGAATGGCTGGTATCGCTTTTCATAGAACAGTCTGATTTTTCAGCAATTTGTTCTATGTATTGAAGTAGATTTCTTCGAACTTCTTCCATGTATCGAGCTATCATTTCTTCTTTGTTGCTTTCTTGAAAATTAATCTTCCTAGCAACATATTTAATCGAAGTATTTTCAAGCATTACTTCTTTTGATTGAGACTTATAAGTTTTTATGGCTAATGTAATATCATCAATTAGCTCTTGCCCCTATAAATGATCTGTCTTTGGGTATTTCTTCATTAGTTTGTTCCAAAAATTATTGAAACAAGTCCGTTATAAACAAGAGACGTCTTCCTCTGTATAACCGACTTCTGGTACCCATTTATGAATCCATGGGATAGAGAATTCCAGAAAGAAATATATATAACCTATTTATTCTGGCCAACATATGTGATCTTGCTTGTTTAAAGTATCCATATCAGGAGATACTTGAATCCACTCATTGTATAATTGCTTGAATATCGCTGGCCATATTTCAATCGTTGGACCATGGTATGACCACCAGTTTAAAAATTAATTTGCAATATTTTTTGAAAATACTTTGGCACAAATTTTTATAAACCAAGTATGCTTGTGCCTCTCATTATTATAAAATAAAACGTTATCAAAAGTCTGGATATAATCCCAGTAAATATAATTAAATTTTTGTCTTTAAGTATCACTTGACGTTCTTTCATAGTGGAAGTTCCCCACTCTTCAACAGATATAATCTGCTTAATGATGATCTTTGACAAGTTATAAACATTCTCTTCTGCATTATAATCGCGAAAGTGCTGAATCTATGCAGTTCCTGAACTTACCATAATATTTTCGTAATACGTTCGGGTTTTGTATGACTTACCCGGAAAATATAAATTCTCAATCAAATACCTTTGGAGTATCTTCCAAGGTTCATTTTCCCACTGTAAATCGTGGTTCTCTAAAGAAAATATCATTTCCTTTTTTATCAATTTCTCATAACTCTTTATATCATCAGAGACTTCAGCTGCCACATTTACATAAATATCACTATGCGTGGTTTTTTGCGAGGCTAAATATGCCTATATGCTCGTATAACGGGCTACTTTTCGGAATATCTTCCAAATTAATAGTGCTTGAGGATGATCCTCCTCTTTCTTGAGAAATCTTCTCGTTTATTAATACTTTTCCCCCTCTTTGTAGCACAGGGGATGGGGGTGTGTATGATCCCCGACCACTTCGGTCTCTATAATTGTTGTAATTTCCACGTCCTCTTCTCCTATCAGAGAAATTTTTGGACGGCCATTGATGGCTCATCCTGCATATAAAGGAAGATATCTCGTTATTCATTCTGTAAATATTCATGAGATAGAAAATCCGGAAGGGAATTATCAACTCCCTTTTTATAATCAATTTCAAAATCAAATGGAGCTAATTGAGCTTGCCATCTTGCAAATATTATTTTTGAGGCATCATTTTTAAAATCTTTATTAAACATAAATTTCACTACATGTGCGTCAGTTCTTATTAAGAACTTTTGATTATATAAGTCATCCTAAAATTTCGAAACACGTTTAACAATTGCAAGCATTTCATGTGCCACAGTAGCATATTTTCTCTGTGTCTCGGTCCATTTACCTGAATAGTATCGTATCAGATACTCTTTTTTGTCGTGAGGGTTAACCTATTTTAAAATACCCCCAAAGCCAATATTAGAAGCATCGGTTTCTATAATCTTTTTCTATAAAGGATTAGCTAAAGCCAAACATGGAAGGGTAACGACTTTCTTCTTTGCTTGTTTAACTATCTCAGTATGACTATCCGTCCAAGGAGATTTATAATCCTTTTTTAATCTATCGTATAAGGGAGAAAGATCTCGAGACATATTTTTATAAAAAGGAGATATATAATTTAAACTACCAAGAAATCTTTGTAGTTGAGTACTATCGATAATTATATCAGAAAATTTAGAAGCAAAATCTATAGCACGTTGAATAGGTGTGATTTTTCCCTGACAAATAAAGTGACCAAGAAAACGAATATTAGTCTAGAATAAACTCATTTTCGGCTTTGATATCACTAAACAGTTTTGAATGACAATTTTCTTAAAAATGTCGAGATGCTTATAATGTAATTCAAGCGTTTTCGAATAAACCAGAATGTCATATATATAGACAATAATAAAATCCATATAAGGATTGAAAATATCATTCATAATTTTTTGAAATTATGAAGGAGCATTTTTCAAACCAAAAGGTATAACATTCCATTCATATTGTCCAAAAGGAACATTAAAAGTAATTTTATAAGTATGCTCTTTGAATAATTGAATTTGCCAATATCTAGATTTTAAATCAAATTTTGAAAATATATTGGCATCGTATAACCTTGAAAGTAAATCCTTTTTATTAGGGATCGGGTATCTAATCCATTTTAAAACCTTATTTAATGGTTTATAGTTTATAACTAACCTGGGAACTCCTCGTTCCTTTTCAGCAGCATTATTGACATAAAATGTGGTGTATGACCAAAGAGATCTAGAGGGTTTTATTAAACCCTTTTGTAAAAGATTGTCAATTTCCTTTTTACAGAACTTTACTAGTTCAGAGTTCATTTGACAGGGTCTCGATTTCGTTGGAATATTATCTTCAGAAAATGAGTCTTCATACGGAAGGGAGACCACATGCCTTTTTCTATCCCAAAAAGCACTTGGGTGATCAGCACATGTAGAAATAGCAAATTGATCAGAAATCAATTTAATCTTTTCCTGAACTTTCGCAGAATTCAATGTATCAGTTATTGACATGCTGTAAATTTCATATTGCAAGAATTTCATATGACTATGTTTCATATTAATCAAAGTATTAATATCACGTGTAACCGGATCAATAATAAAAGTAAAAAAAAAATTCTATTATTATAAACAGCATCAAATCCCTTTTCATCGATCCTAGTAAATTGGTAGACAGCCCTTATAAAAGGTGTTCCAAGAATAATTGGAGGACGTAGTTGATCCTCAACTAGTATGAAAAAGTGAGGAATACACATTTTCAAATGGCAAACATAAGCATTAGGTAGTTTGTATTCTATTTTCATCTTATCACCAGATGCAGACTTGACATTATGAAAAGTCTTATGATAATATCGGGTTGGAATAAACCCTTCTTATATACACGAAACATCCACACCGCTATTTATTAAAGCAGGTTCAGTCACAGAAAAATTACTATCAATTAAAATAGTACATTTCACATAACATTTATAAGTAGTAACAATTTGCATCATTCCAAGAAACATATCACGTTTTGGATTTAAAACAAGTTGTTTTGAAAATTCAGAAATTTCTTCTAAATCATTTTCTTCGGGTATGAAAATTCCCTTTTTCTTATTATCACAGGTACCTCCTTTAAAGAAGAAGATTTTTCTATTTGAGTTATTCGGTGATCCAAAATCATTTGATTTTATTTTAAAGATTTAATCTCATTTTTTAGTTTTTCAAATTCGACTTTTAAATCATCCATTGAAGAATCATAACTGAAAGTCTTTGGCTCATTTTTTGCTAAAAGTCTTCTTTGAACTTCTGCAAACAAATAAGGAGCTTCATCTAGTAAATCTCGTTTCTTTTGAAATGGCTTATCTAACGAATTTGAAAAAGTAGAAGCCATGTTAATAATCTTTTCTCGGAGATTATTATCAGAGACTTCCTTTAGTAGTTCTAAAATATTATCAGAAGAAATTGGTTTAATTTCAAGATCTTGAAACTGTGATTGTAATTTATAAAAGTCCATAGAATTACAAGAACAATTACCAGGTTTCACAATTATCACAAGCATCGCTATCAGAATTGGCAGTATCAAGTAATTCAAAGAATCCTCAAAGGCGTAATTATTCGAAGAACTACTATCATATTCTTCTCCCGATGACTCATCTATTACCTTAAGAATCTGATATCTAGATCTGTCGTCTAGTTCTAATACTAAAGCTTTCAGCTTTTCCTTCTTACAATTGGGAGCAATATGGCCAAACTTGCCACATTTGTAGCACTTAATATATTTCAGATCTCTTTTCGATCTGTTTTTAACAAATCGATTTTCTTTGCGAAACTTCTTACGCGCATCTGCTCTTCTTTTGACCTATGTCGATATTTCTTAACTTTTCTTCGGTAAGCCTTATCATCCTTATTACTTCTTTTCTTTTTATGAGGAGAATATATTTCTCCCATACCGAATTGATGGAAAAAATCTCCTAACTGATTTCTCTCAGTTAGTCTTTGTCTCTTAATTTGTTGATTTAATTTCAGCTCATTACATAGGTTAAGTCCTTCTTGTGTACAAACACCTATCAGTTTGCCGTAAATATAAGTATTATACAAAATCAAAGCGGTATTACCTCTAAGAGTCTTTCTCACTCTTTCTGCAAATAAACGAGGCAAACCATTAATGAATTTTGCCTTCCAATGGTCAGCATTGCTTTCAGGTAGATCCATAATCCTACTAAGAAAAGTGTCCTTATACCACCTAAATTCCCCTAAGTTTTTACACTTAAGGCCATTTAACATAGTACGAATAGTTTCGTACATGTTGGTAAATCTACCACTAAAATATTCTATAATGGTTAAAACTAGAGTATAGACAGCATCTTGCGTATTTGGTAATAGAGGACGACCTAAAGTATCAATTCCTGGTTCAGGTGTGGTAGCCTCCATAATAGCCACCTTATCTGTTATTGACATGAAATTATCTCACCAGCCTCTTAATTGGCCAGTAAATCTAGCAATAATCACTTTACAGATAATCTTATCGGTATGTCTATCACTAGTGGCTTTACAAATAGTAGAATACATCATCATTCTATGGACCAAGATACTGATTTGCCTATCAGTTAATCCGTCAAGGTTCCATTCATAAATGGCATCACCATTATAACTAGTGTTAGTTTGATTTCAGTCTCTTTCTTCCACTAAAACATCTTGTGGAATTTGTCTGGGATAATAATGGGTATGCATCCTAGGTTTATCAGCATATCTGCTACTTATTTTTCTAAGCTTATTAAGCTCGGACCACATAATTTCCTAATGATCTTTGGAAGGTTTTAAGATATTTGATCCGCTCAAATTACACCTTAACAATAGTGTAAGCGATCGATGTCAAATATAGTAACCCAACGAGGCTGGGGTCGAATCCCACAGGGAATAGGCGTGAAACAATTATCCGATTAATGCAATACTGTACTTACTCGTAATTCGATCAAGTAGCCAAATAGAGTAAATCAATATTGAGTATGTAAAGAAAAGTAAACTAACAGTTACAGTTCGAAAGTAATTTGAAAGTAAAAATATGAATTTGAGATACTAAGGTTGTGTTCCCCCTAATGTAGTAGAATGTATTGATATTGATATTGAAGTCCGTTCTTGATATGCGATCAGTTCTTATTACCGTGTTATCCAATATTTCCCAACACTTAGATAACGTATCCTCTTATGATTCTCCCGAATACTAAAGAGTCAAAATTAAGAACACCCAATCATTCGCCAAATTAAAATCTACTTATTCCTAAGTAATTTCGTTAAACAAGGTTTATAGCCTTGAATTCTTGTTATTTATCTCTACCAAACTCTATCTCACTTTTCCAAGATAACGATAGCGTAAATCGGCACTCGTTAATGTTTGCAACCACTAACGATTAAATTAAGAACAAGAGATAAATAAATATCAAGCTTCTTTCGAAATTGAAATCAATATCAACCTTTCAATAACATTATACCCATCTAGGGTTCACAACCTCAGTATTAGAGTTTAGCTACACATGTTGAAAACTAAAGAACAAAGGAGAATAATTGAATTCATCTTACAACAATATCGAATTATCAGTTTTGACCCAAAAATTTCTCTCAATTTGAAAATAATCAAAAGCAGTACTTTGCACTTTGAATTCTGACCAATCTCCCTTCACACAACCCTAGAGAAGCTATTTATAGAGGCCCAAAATTCGAGGCGAGCAGCAGTTAGGTTTGACCTAGTTGCACGTCTGCGATCGCATTCCTGTCGCAGAGCAAGAATGCGGTTCGCAAAATCTTCACATTTCATCGCAGATCATACCCGTCAGTTTCCCTCTCGTCGCATCTGAAAATGCGGTTCGCATATTGGCTCTGCGATCGCAAAATGCGATCGCAATCTCCACTCTATTTTTCACCTCAGACTCTGTTCGTGTTTGCGATGATAATGCGGTTAGCATTCCTGTTCTGCGGTCGCATTTGCGACCGCATTCTCAACTTGAAATTTGGCTTGAACTTCTATCTGCCTCTGCAATCTTCTTGTGACTTCTGCGACTCGCATAGCTGTTCTGCGGTCGCAGAATTGAACCTGCTATACTCTTGAACTCTTTTCTTGCCTTTGGACAGCTTTTTGGACTTCTTTTCATGCTTCTGGGTCTCTTCCCTCAATATACTGAAATTACACTAAAACTAAGTAAATATCGTGATAATTAACAAGTAGAACAAGTAAAACTCTAAACAAATAGTATCAAAATGTGCCGAAATTACCCGGCACATCAATACCCCCAACTTAAGCTCTTGCTTGTCTTCAAGCAACTAACACGACACCATCCTAACTTAGACTCTACCTATCAACTATGAAGCAACACTGACCAAGGACGGTGTTTGTTGTTAACATCTTAAGTGTAACCATTTTTCCACTGTACCCCCTTTGAATCATTTAAATGCTCAAAAGCAAACAATCAATTAGTGAACTTTGAGTCTCAACAAAGTAACTAAATGCTACTTTCAGCTGAATTTACTTATGCTTTTACTCAAGCTCAACTGGCTATCAACCTAGCAGTGTATGTGCCCTCACTAGAAAGAAAGTCCCACTCTCACAGTATCTATCATAGCAAAATCAAGGGACAAAAGAACTAGAACACTCGCTCTCAGAATAGAATTTCAAGTGCCACCACCTGCCATGCCATAGGCTTGCCCTTATTTTTATTCATCGCCTAGTTATAAGAACACTTTGGTAAGAGATCACTTAAGGACTTTATCGGCTTGTAATGTCGGTTTAAGGAAGGGTAGGGTGTAAATTTAGATAATAGTGGCTACTTCCTCCTTGAACACTAATTACACTCTTTCTTCTTTCAACTTTTTGTTCCTTTCGCCTCAATGGCTTTACAGTCCCACATTAAACCCCAC
>MCJB01037144.1:164375-197650 GCA_002018475.1 Nicotiana obtusifolia | reverse complement strand
ATATATATATATATATATATATATATATATATATATATATATATATATATATGTATATTATCCATATGTATATTAAATAATAAAAATCACTTCCATAGTTCTTTGCCTATCAACAAATTATTGATTTGGAAACCTCG
Organism: Nicotiana obtusifolia; assembly: GCA_002018475.1. Lineage (NCBI taxonomy): Eukaryota > Viridiplantae > Streptophyta > Magnoliopsida > Solanales > Solanaceae > Nicotiana > Nicotiana obtusifolia. The sequence continues at coordinate 197,513 of MCJB01037144.1, read as the reverse complement.
TCTCTAACTGGCAATTGAATTATGATAGAGATAGCTCGTTTCTGTCTCTTAATGCTTACTGATATATATTATGTGCATTGTGTATGTACTTGTATACTCTCTGCACATTTGTGCGTTGCTTTACCAGGAACAAATTCATTGTCAACCACTTAATACATTTCAAACTCTACCTTATCGCTCAAGTGTCTCAGTTTATAAATGTTCAATTGTAATTTTTCAATTGCTGATAGTTATTGGAGATGGCAAATAAGGCAGCGGCATTTGCTCAACAGTTGGGTACTGCCTAAGCTACAAGACAAAGACGAAATAAATTGTCAAGAATACAAACTTTTAGGTGAAGGTAGAATATTAGTTGATTGGACTCATAACCAGTATGCCTCTGAAAATGAGATTCTTGGACAGGTTGTTGGAAGAACAATTAGGCGGATAAATCGCACGATAATAGTTAAATTGATACCAATTTGCCCGATATCTTATTGAATGACTAGCGAATTAATATATTTAAAAGCCGATAATCGATAAACCGAACCGTTAAAAATAAATAAGCGACACATAAGCTGCCCGATAAGCCGCCCTAATGGAGCCTCTTTAAAACACTTTAGTTCACGAAGAAAAAATAAGTGGAAGGAGAATCATTTCTTTTACAGAAGTTGCATATACAATTGCTTAAGATAACTCTGTTAATTAGCATAAGATATCCATCTGTTTTACCTTTTTCTGATTCACAACTAATGGATAGAATACAAGCCACGTGCCGCTCGGCAAACACCAATTATTTGCAACTTATTAACAGTTTCTTTTGTTCGTTCTACTTACTTCTCAATGAATTTTATCTGGCTACTTTGATTTGACGTGCACAACACCGTGCCTAACCTGCCAATTTAACTAAATTATATTTGCTCTAAAGAAGCTCCAATTATAGAGGCTGAAATATGTTACTACTTACTACTTGTTTTCTTTATCAAATCTCACCAACAATGTTATTTTACCAATTTTGTCTATAAAACACCTGCTTTTGCACATGCAAGCACGCAACTATAATGTGTGTATTTCATAAAACTAAAGTAATAGAAGTAATAGTCGTTGCATATGTATAATAGCCGAAATCCAAAACATACAGTATATTGATGATCTGATCTGGTATTTTTGAACATGGAATGTTTGATTTTGCTGAGTCGTCAAACTGCTTTATGAATTTCCATACTACTGACTAAATCTGGTGAATGGTGATGACATAACAGGATAAGAGCTGACTGAAGTTTATCCCAACAGCGACTTGATAAAGTAAGTTAGGAGTATACGTAGATTGAAACAGTGTGTTTAGAGAAAAGCTGACGACTGTATGGTCATGTCAGAAGTTGTCTACAAATTTTTTTAGACATTTGACCAGACACTTAACTATTGACCTGGTCAGCCCTCAACACCCTATATCTGTACCTAACAATACCCCATATTTTTAGTTTATGAGTTCTACATCATAGAAAATGCAGCCTTTTGGATTTCAGTTAATTATTTACTCTATATAGATACAGAATTTGAGCTAAAAATAAATTCTAATGAACTTTTAATCCAATGTTAGCTCCGCCCCTGTGATCAGCAGTTCGCAAGCCGTTGGGGCTGCAAAGTTAAGATTTAAAGCCACTGATCTAAAATGAGCGTTGAATTATTAATGAATATGCTTTATTTTTTATATACGTACATTATTTGGTTCGGAAGCAATAAATTCACTCGAACTTGAAAAAATCACCCTAAATCCATTTATGTCGTCATACAATCTTGAATCCACATCAGAGCACCAGAACAATTCTTACGACAGCTCTTCCTTATTCTCTGTATGTGACATACTCTTGTGTTATTGCATCCATTTTCTTTTCTTTTTTTTTTCGAAATTTGGTTCATAAAGAATAGGTTCTCTACGTCAACAAAAACCATATTTTCCTTCTTTTTTAAAAAAAATATATCATTTCTAGTGGGACTCATTCTTTGAGTTCTTTGAGCTGAAACATCCATCTTTCTCTGCAGAAAACATAAAAATACAAATAAGTGTGTTAAAGGAATGGATAGATATTGAGAGTAGTGAGTAGTCAGTAACGAACGTGACTGTGCGATGAGGTGCAGTGGGGGTGGGGGAGGTGGGAATTTCCTGTTTGACCAAATTAAGAAGATCATGAAAGGGACTGAGGGGGTCGGCATATCAACCACATTTTAATTCAACGTCACTTTATATACACCTCTTTCATATTGTTACATCTTTTCTTTCATATCTTTTTGTATATATTTGTGTCACTGCACCACTAAAGTTACTTCCATATACTTATATGTTTGTGGATTTCAGTGGCGAAATTAAGATTTTTTTCGAAGGCGTTCAAATTTGAAATAAGTAAAAAAGTCTGATAAAAGATGTTTAATATATATTATGTACATCTAAAACGTAATATTTTATTTATATATGTAGTGTAATTTTCCGATGAAGGGTGGTCAATTAACCACCCTAATCATAGTGTGGCTTCGTCTCTGATGGGTACGAACCGTAAAAATCGTTACTAATACTTATATTAGAGTAAGCTATCTACGTTTACGCATTGGGGTGCAGTTGCCTTTTCTTTTGTGTTCGATATTAGTTCGCGGTCATCATGTGGAAAATCTTTTTATGTTTTTCTTAAAAATTACACTAAATTCATATGGATACTTGCAGCGCTTTATTTAATTTTTTAGTGATTTGTGATTAGAAATATTTTCTGATTCCAGAAGTGCCCCAAGCCATGATATCTTCATCCAAAAGAGTTTCTATTTTAATTTTTTTGTAACCGTACAATTATTATAAATTTTTTAAAAATAATTGTCACATCGCTTTGTTTTAAATTCTTTTGCCTGCCCTTCGTAAAGAAAATGCTCCAAATCGATCTCACTTATTTAAGTAAAGTTTCCTAATATATGTAATTAGTGTTGCGGTAACAATCATTCCAAATTCTATATGCGCGTCACCTGTTAGTTATATGTCTTTTTCTTCATTCAATGTAATCAACATCTATAACAAGACTTTGAACTAACAAAACATCACTCTTAACTACCTACGAATTCATTAGCAGAAATGGTCAATGATTTCACATTGATCTTGATTTCGACATGTAACCAGAGTTTTTTAAAGCATTAATTCGTGGAACTCGCCTTGGGTTCATTTCACCTTACGAAGCAGATCCAAGATTTAAATTTTATAGCTTCTAACTTTTAAGATTTTTAGCGTTGAACCCATTATATTTTAAAGTTATAGGTTCATATTTACTATGTATGCAATATTAATAAATTTTTACATATAAAAATTTATTCCGCGTCAAAAATTATGAGTTCACTTGAACCCGTCGGCAACACACTATATACGCCCCTGTTCACAGCAAGGAGTGATCCGAAAATAACCCGAGACACACGTAGAATGCATTAGTCACGTGATGTCTACGCCCCATACATAAACGGTCGGAGAACACTTAGCAGATCCTATTCAAATCATGTGTAGAATAATCTATTAAGCAATATAATATAATAGTGATCATAAAAAATCTTTAATAATTCTTTAGAAGTCAAAATTCCCCGTCACCTATCTTAAATTATGAAGTTTGAGAATATTACAATTAAACTTTTAGCCCTAATATCATGGGAAATCACAAGATTGAACTTCACTTGAAACTTTGCTTCTAAAACTAGATAATTATGCTTCATGCCTTCAATTGTAATTAGTCTTGCGTTTTAGTTATCTATTTCTATTTTAGCAGTATTGCCCTTTTGTATTCGATATGAAGCGACCTAAAGTTAAAAATAAAGAGTTAATTAACAAACTAACGAATATCTCAAATTATTATCTTTAACGACCACACATTTCAGTGATCAATCATTATAGCAAGAGTTGTTTGCTCATTTATTTTGATGTTGGTATGATAGCTTGTACTCTGTGAGTGTGGTTTGTGTTTATTTAGGTCTTGAAATATATTTTTTAAAGATTTATTTGGAATCAAATTGAATTCCTGTCTATCCGTAATATGGTACAGTTGAATTTGTTCGTGATTTCTAGACAAGTAAATTAATTTGATCCAAAAAGTAATGAAATAACTGATAAAATATAAAATATTTAACCTTAGAATGTAGATGGAACGGCAGAGTTGATGAGTCCGAGAACAGGGTTTCCGGGCACAACAATGATAAGATCAAAAGCGAGAAAATAAAATTGTATTAAAATGTTGTATAGAATGTAGTGTAAGTTAGCCAGAAAATTCATGTCCTTCACAATGATAACTGAGCTCTCTATTTATGGCTATGTCTAGGGAAGGAAGTCGTAGGATCATGCCCTTCTTTAATGTCAATTATGAGGGTCATTGATGAAGATGTAACATTAGACCTAAATGTCAAATTCCTTGTAACATGCCATCATCCTTAATGCTGCAAAATATTCTATATTAAATGTTACCGGGCACTAAGAATTTAATACTCCTTTTATGATCGTTATTCCTTACGGTGACGAGCGGAATAGCTATGTTTGGTAGCCATTCCCATCTTATGTTCCACATATCCTTCTTTTAAGTGGTCACGTGTCATGTCGTATTTTTTCCTATATAGATAGTCTCTTTACTTTCCGGTGACACAATCTTGAGTTACCAGGAAGTTGGTAGAAAGCACCTTTTTGGGAAGAATTATTATAACTCCCTTTGAAGATTTCTGACAGTTGATTAGAAGCACGTCTCACCGCATTTAATGTCCGAACACATCATCCCACGATTCAGCACAGCTTTTGCCGATTATCGAGGTAATCATGGCCATGAATTTAGCGGCCAAAATTTTACTTATACGCATCATCCTCCGCTTATGTACTTCATAATTTCTCAAACTTCTAACTCGCATCTTTATTTCCCAACCTTTCTTTGATCTTCTTTGAACTAGAAATTTTCTATTCTTCTGTTCCAATGGCTTCCTCTTCAAAACGTGCTAGTTCTTCAAAAGGCAAGAACAAAATCGAGGATTCTGTTCCTCCAACAGTGGGTTCCATCATCCCAAGAAGGCTTAGTACTTCGAAGGATTTTGAAGAGAAATTTCCTATAGCTAACCCTCGTACATAGGCTATTAGTAGATACCCTTCTTCCATTCGTCCTTCTAGTATTCCTGCTGTGAAGGAGGACTGTCGCTGCCTTGAGTTAGATATTATTGCTCCTGATTTATCGGAGAGAGTGACCCTTCCCAAGGAAGATTTTACATATTTCTTCACGTATCCCTTTACTTTGGGTGCGTTTTCTTTTTGCGGAGAGCTTGATTCCGTAATTGTGGAGTTTTGTATTCGCTACCAGGTGTGCTTAGCACAGGTAAGTCCTTCAATGTAGAGGACGATCGCCTGCCTTTGGCATTTATGCCAAGAAACTGGAGAGGAGCTAACCCTAGCTCATATGATGAATCTCTATTCCCCCAAAATCTTCCGCCAGGGAATGATAAACCTTTGCAAGCGTGGCCACCATGCTTTAATGTCTAGCATGGATGATGACAAAGATCGTGGGTGGATAGAACGGTTCGTTGCAGTTGCCACCAGTGACATTATTCCAACAACGACTTCATCCTTTCTGGTTGCTTAGAACCGCTCTCGTAAGTTCCCCTTTAATAAATGTTTTCCTACTAAATATTCTTTCATGCTCGTATTGATACTACAAACTTCATTTGTTACAGCGACTCAATGGAGCCCACCGAGTTATCTCCGGTGGCGATGATGACTGGTCCTCTTTTCGGGCTGGTCATAGACACTGTGATGATCGATGATGATGAAAAAGCTAGTGATGAGAGAGCTTCTTTACATCGAAGAATACGATCCTCATCATCTCAACAGGATGCTCGACCTATTGAGACAATTGCACCAACTAACGATGACGTCTCAGCACTTTGGGGAGAATCTGATTTAGTTGAATATGCTAACTCCTGCTTCTAGGCCCCAATTGCTGTAACCGGTACCACGGGGCTTAGTACCGGGTCCGTGCCGTGCTTGGTTAGCGAGCATCAAACAACCAGTTCTACATTTGATGCAGCTGCTTCTCACTCTTCAACTCCATCAGCTTCATCTCCATCTTCACCACCACCACCAACTGCTATATCATTTCCATCTTCATCCATTCCTCCACCAGCAATTGTTACATCATCTCCATTGGACGCACCTGACCATGCAGAAGGTGTCCCTCCTCTACAGACCCCAGTTCATGGAAATTTGGGGCAAAATTATGCTGCCCATTCTGAAGATCCACAAAGGAGGAGGAGTGTTACTCTTTCAGTCTCCACCGGGTGCAACTTGCTTTCAAGGCCGGTGGAGCTTACTAACTATCTGAAGTCTTTGGATTTAGAAAAAGACAGGGAGAAGATTCAGACACTCTTAGGGGAGTGTTTGTTTAACATTGCTATGCATAACACCGTAGCGGTACGTTCCTTTCTTCTGCTGTTATTTCTTCTACTTTTGAACAAATGTACTCTAAGTTTTATCTCTTCTTGTTTTGTAGGCCAACTTTCTTACTTCTGAGGACCTTCAAAGGCTGATTCGTGAGAAGGAAGAACGTACTTCTGAACGGGATCATCGTTTGGCGGAACGAGACCAGACTGTTCTCCGCTTCTCGGAACTGAAAACCAAGGCTACCGAGGCCGTTGTTTTGGAGGCCCGATTGCAGCAAAGCGAGCAAGAAGTGGTAACCGTTAGCCAAGAAATTGGGCCACTAAGGGTTAGATTTGATGAAGCCAAGGTTAAATGGGTAGAAGTCCAGAACGTCGTTCTTGCTGCAACCGATCGCGAGGCTGCCTTCGCTGAAAGAGTGATTAACTTGGAGGCGGCCTTAAACTCCAAAAGTGAAGAGCTTGCTGTTGTGGTGGCGAAACATGCCCAGCCAGAAGAGAAGTCCAGGAAAACTATCGAGCATAATAGGCTCTTTAGTTCAACTGTCCGTGAGCTCGACGTCAGTCTCAAATCTGCTAGGTCCACCTGGGAAGACCTTTCTGCCGAAGTTACTTAACTCAAAGAAGAACTCAAGCACCAAGCGGGTTCTCTCATTGTTGAAAAAACTTATTCCATGTATAGCATGAGGAGAAGAACCTTGGAAGAGTCCAAGACTGGTATCATTGACATTGATGCCGAAATCGCTAAGGCCTGGGAGCTTGAGTTGGCTGTAAAAAATGGACTCTCGACGCAGTCTGACGCTCCAGGTATTTCTGATTTCGTTTCCAAATTTTCAAAAACTGAAGAAGGATCAGAAGGTGATGATGCCGAAGACCAAGCTGGGGAAAATGTTAAGCCATCGGTAGAACCATCTATTACTCCTGGGGATGCGGATACTTCTCTTCCTCCTGATTCCGGAGACGCTGCAATTTAGCTTTACTTGTTTTTTCCCATTTTTTATTTCTTTTGGCACCTTCTTGTATTACCGTCTATTACTCCTGTCCGCTCGTAGGTCAAACATCGGCCCCTCGAAGTCCGTCTATCCGTGTCAATATCATCTCTCATTTTTTCTCTATTCTTCTCCCGTCCTTTGGTCGACAATGGAAAGCCAACCTGATCGTCTTCGATCCTTATTTTTGACTCCTACCGGTTGTGGACATGCGCCCAAGTCTTCGCTTGAAACTCGAGCAAACGTTCCTTCAACTTCCGGGAAGCGTTCGAACTCCTCGGATTTAAACCTTTGGTGAACGCTTCAGCCGCCCATTCATCTGGGACTGCCGATAGTAACATCCTTTCCTTCTGGAACTGGGTAACGAACTCTCGTAATAATTCGGATTTTCCCTGCGAGATCCTGAATATGTCGGCCTTTCGGGCTTGTACCTTTCTGGCACCGGCATGAGATTTGATGAAAGAATCCGCAAGCATCTCAAAGGAATATATGGAATGCTCGGGCGATATTGAATACCACGTTAAAGCTCCCCTCGTGAGAGTCTCACCAAATATTTTCAGCAACATGGACTCATTTTCATGAGGAGCCAAATCATTTCCTTTCATTGCTGTTGTATAGGTGGTAATGTGCTCCTGTGGATCTGAAATTTCGTCATACTTCGGCACTTCAGGTATTTTGAACAGCTTCGGGATTAATTCCCGGGCCGCACTCGGTTTGTATGGTAATTAAACATACTTATTCGAGTTCGGGCCTTTCAATACTGGTGGTGCACCTGGGATTTGATCCGTGCTGGTGTTTACTTCCTTCATGAAGCATAAAAGTTCCTCCTTGAACGGATCGTTACCATTGTTGAGGCCGGATCTACTCCCGTCGGAGCCAACTTCGTCCCTGGGAATGTTGTTGTCGACTCTCTGCGTCGTTTGGTTTGCGAGAACATCAGGATGAATTGGATCTCCCCGTTCGCATTATTTGAAGCACCTGATAGCGCATGTGTTAGTTCTCTTATAACCTGATCCTGCGCGCGTGAGATGACCTATAATGATTGCCTGACAGGACCCTCGCTGCATCCGCTGCATGCTCCTCATAAGCATCATCAGGAGTCGTTTCCCGAACCTGTCGAGGATACCGCCCGTCATGCACTGGTGTGGCGTCATTCCTCTCATTGCGAGTGTCGCTGATTGAATTCTTAAAATGAGGCTGCTCCCCTTGAATTTCAGGGTTGCGTGTGCCGTTAACAGTGTTATCTGCCATTTCTTTTGTGATTTTTGCTAAGACAAAATAATCAAACACATTAGTAGAAAAATGCAAGGATCAATTTAATCGCATGACTATTCTAGGCCCCATGGTGGGCGCCAAACTGTCTACCCGTAAAACAGTACAATTGAATTTGTTCGTGGTTTTTAGACAAGTTGTGAGCACGTGATTTTTGCCCTGCCCTAAATACTCCTAAATAAATAAATAAATAAAATAGTTCAAATTGATTATTAGCCATTTTAATAATTAATTGGATCTATAATTACTCATATTTAACTATTAGGTCATTAATTCAGGAAAAACAAAATTAAAAATCATAAAATAGTGCATCTTTTAATATTTAATTCATAGAGCCTAGCATCATGTCAAATTAGTTTAGTTTCACATTTTGATGAATTAGGATTTTTATTTTTATATTACTAGGACTTTTGTCTTTTAGAAAATTAGTTAACATTTAAAGAGGGGGATTAATTAGAGTTAAAAAACGAATTGGACCAAAATCTGAAAAGAAATTTGAACTGAGCCCAAATACCCAAGCCCAAACCGGCAGCCCAGCTCCCCTAATCTGACCTAACACACTTCCCTCCCTTTTGATCTGGGCCGTCGATCTTCATAGATCTGACGGCCATGAATTAACCCCTCCTAAATATAAATACTACCCTTAAAACTAACCCTAAACCTAACTCCTCCCTCACCCGCCGCTGCCACTTCTACCCAGCCCCATCCACCGCGTTTCCACCACCCAAACTCGCCCAAAATCGGACGAGTTGAAACCCCAACTCGTCTGTGGTCCCCGCCCTTCTGCCTCACGTACTAGCCCTAACAAACCCTGACGAAAACTCGTACACTCGAGGGTTTTGGCATCATTTGGGACCACACTCGGAACGAATGGGGGCCGTGGATTGATTATTAATCAATCCTCGCCTTCCATTTGTCCCGGATTCGGTTTTGAGAAGATTTTGGAGTTTTCGGAAAAGGTCAGTTTTGGGTTATTTTCTTTTGGTTTTTTCGTTCATTTTCCGGGGTTTCTTGGGGAAAAAGGGTGCATGGGGGAGGTTTCCTATAAATAGCTCGAGTTTTTTCATTTTTGGTGTGGGTTTTTGAGAGCTCTAAGAACAAAAAAAAAATTTCAGAGATCAAAAAGTTAGTCTTAGAGTTTTGAGTCCGAAAAAAAAATTAAAAAAAAAGAAATCCAGAAAAACAGAAAGGAGAGAGTAAGAAACAGAGGTTCAGAGTCTAAAAATTCTAAAAATATAAAAAAAGAAGAAGAACACTGAAGTTTGGTTGTTCGTTTGCTGTCGCAGACTGTTGCTAGCATCTGAAGTTTGTTGTTCGTGGCTGTCTCATTAAGCTTTGGTTTGTCGACCATATAGGTACGCTCAAACACACTCTCAATGTGAATCGAAACCATGAAAATAAGTTAAATGTCAATAAATGAATCAGTTGATATCCCTCTATTTTCAGTTTCGCGTCGTTTATGTTTCATACATTTCGTTTGACTCTTGCTGGTTCGACCATTCTGTTTCTTATGTCGAATGACTGTTGCTGCGTTATGAAATTTCAATTAGTTTGTTGAATGACTCTATTTCTGTTTGCTGAATGATAGTAGCAATTCCAGTTTCGATAGTCGTTCTCATATAGACTGTTTCAAACAAATTATTCGAAATGAACTTGATTCGAGTTAACAACTGAAAGACGAATGGGAATTCTATTTTTTTTTTAGTTTTGTTTATAAGCCCATATGTAGACTGTTAGCGGTCGCATTGTTGTCGCTAGCGTGTCTGATGTCATTTTATTTCGAAGTTGAAGGAGAACTGATGATGTCCCTTTTCTGTTGCTGAATTCTTTCCTTTTAAGAGTATCCAAATATTTACGAGTGGCTGTAATCAAATAATTCAGAAAAAGAAACTATTTTTTTTTGGTTGTTTCCTTGGCCCATGTATATATATTATGCTTGGATAAATTAATAACAGATAAGTAACGTTCCAGTAAAGCTTGCAAGTTCTGTCCCGTGGTTATGTTTGTAATCGGAAGCGAACAGAAGTTCTAATCATGTACATACGTTTAAAGGGATTATCAGTTGCCATATAAATGACTCGGTTAACGTAAATTCCCAAAATATGCTTGTCTTTAAAAGGTCATCAGCTGCGTTTGTAATTTATTACCCAACAATTTGCGTATGCACTCTAAATGAGGTTCCTTTTTTTAGATTAGCCTTAAAGTTAAGTTCGTATGCACTCTAAATGAGGTTCTTTTTCTAGATTAGCCTTAAAATTAAGCTTGTTTGTCTTTGCGCAATTTATGATTATTTTTGCAAATGAGTTTATATTGGATGTTTGTTTGACCCATACACTGGAACCAATCGAACAAAAGGTACCTTAGTGTAACGGAGGTGCGCCATACAACTAGTAACGATCATATATGGCCCTCTTAGTTGATAAAAATGTAACACTGATAAACCTCGATCCTTTAATCCTTAATGATTAGGACTTAAAAAATGTAATTAATTATGTTATCACTATGGGTACGGTTCCCGTGACATAGTGACTACATTACCTTCGGGGGTGCCTTTTAGGCGGTCCAATTTAAACAATCTTAAATGTTAAAATTAATTTGAGGTGTGCCATACCAAATAAATATACAAACATATGGCCCTCATTAATAAAACATTTAGAAAACTGAGGCGTGCCATTTAGCAAATTTCATGGCCCTCCACAAATTAAAAACACGTAGTTGCTTTAGGCGCGCTATCTTAATAATTTGATATTCCAAATTCGGGTGCGCATTTATGTGACCCAAATCCAAAATCCCGGTGCTTAATTGAAAGGTGTTTTATGTGACGTGATTTGCGACATATTTTGATTAACATCGCAATTGTCCAAATAATTAAAAAGCGGAAAAGCGGAATAAAGTAAAATGCACTATAGGCTAATAACAGGTATTAAAATTAGATAATAAAGCCGGTTATAACAATTGAGCGACCGTGCTAGAACCACGGAATCCGAGGGTGCCTAACACCTTCCCTCGGGTTAACAGAATTCCTTACTTAGAATTTCTGGTTCGCAGACTTCAAAAAGAAAGTCGAAATTTTCCTCGATCTGGGATAACAATAAATCGGTGACTTGGAACACCAATTAAAATATTCCAAGTGGCGACTCTAAAAAAATTAAATAAATAATCCCAGTTCGAACAATGTCACTTTAATTGGAAAAACTCTTTTTATATATTTCCTTCCCGGGAGTGTACGAAAAGAGGTGTGACACAAGTAAATTAATTTGATCCAAAAGATAATAAAATAACTGATGAAATATAAAATACTTAGCCTTAGAATGTAAATGGAACGACAGAGGTGATGGGTCCGGGAACAGAGTTTACGGGTACAACAATGATGAGATCAAAAGCGAGAAAATGAAATTGTATTAAAATGTTGTATAGAATACAGTGTAAGTTAGCCAGAAAATTCGTGTCCTTTATAATGATAACCGAGCTCTCTATTTATAGCTATGTCTATGAAAGGAAGTCTTAGAATCATGCCGTTCTCTAATGTCAATTATGAAGGCCATTGATGAAGATATAACGTTAGACATAAATGCCAAATTCCTTGCAACGGTCTATCCTTAATGCTGCAAAATATTCTTACTAAATGTTACCGGGCGCAAATCATTTAATACTTCTTTTATGATCGCTATTCCTTCCGGTGACAAGCGGAATAGCAACATTCGGTGGCCATCCCCATCTTGTGTTCCACGTATCCTTCCTTTAAGCGGCTACGTGTCATGTCGTATTTTTCCCTCTACAATCCCAACCTAAAAATTCAATATTGGAGAGAATAATTTTTTAAATTATGTATTAAGAAATTTCCCCATTACTTGTTGGGAGATGTGATGTATAGCTTGATAACATTTTACAACATCCTTTATATTTTTTGATTATCTAAGACTGTCGTAATTGATTTACATACGTCTATAATAATTTTTATTTGTTTTATTATTTATACTAATATTTGTGTGCTCTATATTTTTTCGGTAAGTAAAATTACAGCAAATGTTTTTAGATGTTCTAAGACTTTTAATTTTATTTTCCGTACTTTTTATTTTATTGCGTTATTTTAATAACTTATAAATAGTTATAGACTTAATGGAATTTGACGTCATTCTCAAAGCATACGTCTTATCCCATACCAGATAAAATGTCCCACCTCAGGGTCACTACTTTAAAAACACTAATGATAACTAAAATTTGAACAACTATTTGTTAGTTAGAAAGCACATTCTTAATGTTTAAAAATCCAATTCCATCAACAATAATGTTGTACCAAAAAACTTGCTTTTCACTTGATGATGTACCTTTACCGGAAATGATTCATGAATATCAGGAATTTTAATTTGTTGCATGTCACATAGGTCGCAATCGGCCCCTTAATAAGCTCCCTCTTTAAATTAATCCCCCTTTTTTCAATTCTGAATCATATATATACAAATTATTTTAAGTAAAAGATTTTTCTCCTTTGAACCATTAAAATTGATATAATCTATCATCACGATCTAATAGTTCAGTCTTTATTAAACTTCTATATCAAAATTAGTATAATTTTTTCCAATTTTATTCTTAGACTTCGCTAAATTAAAATGCATCTATATAATTAGGTTGGGAGGAAAAAATGCGTTTGATTCTTCTTGATGTGGACAATGACACTAGAAGAAAGACCTAAAAATGGAGCATACTTCCCCTAAAATATGGGAACAATGAAATACAACTAAACGAAACCTAATTATCAAATTACCAAAAATGTTTCAAATGTGACCAATCTATATTCTGTCAGACTGAGAAAATTAAATTTCATTTCCAAGGGGTCCACTAAACTCTTATAAAAAGGGAAATATCCATTTCAACATAGTTTCCTCCTCTTTATTCTTTAGACAAGTGGAAACTATATTGATTCCAAAAAATTAAAGATCTATTTGAGAATAATGAAGTTCCACGTTGGCTGGCCAGACCCAACCACAGTCTTTTCATTTCATTGTCATTTGTGATGTGTTATAAAACGCGAATAATACTATGAACGTAACCGACGCTGAGAAAAAAGCGTCCGGTTCGAATTTTGAGTATGAGAAAATTTATGATAAAGAGCGTTATCTTCCGAATCTCGAACCGAATTCATATATAATCGTACTCAATAGAAATATCAAACACCGAATGAAAGACGAGGAGAAAAAAGTTGAAAGATTAATAAAAAGCCACGTTGCTCGGGATAAAACCTAAATGGATTGTCCCCGACAATATCTACTAGCATCGATGTGGCACAGTTTATGTGGTTGAATGTGATAACACGTGTGATTCATTGTACAAGTAAAAATTACTTCCTCCGATTTATTTCATATAGCGATCTTTAATTGGCACAAAATAAAAAAAAAAACTTATAATTTAAATATATTATGTAATTTTATGTGCTATAAAAATATATAATTAAAGATAAAATTTGAAATTTAAAGTAAAGCTATTTCAAATATTAGAAGATAAAATAAAATAGACTAAAGAAAACAAATTGTACTAGTACATATTATGGAGCATTTATTTTGAAAAGCGTGTCATATATAAATATTCCTAGCATTTATTTTGAAATCGAAAAGACAGTTTATAACAAGACTGCTGATGATGACATAGCATTTAATTCAAAGAGAATTTGAAAAAGATGGAGAATATGGGAGAATACCAAAGAAAAGATCATCTCAAGAAAAACATGGGGAGGGGAAACGAAGGGATCTCAATGAAATTGACTCCTAACAAGCACTACTAAAACAACAGAAATTAGCGACTGTAAATTTTATAGCTAAACATAAACATTCAGTCTTTAAATAAAATTAGCGATAGTATAATGATAAATTATTAAAAAGTTCAGTTAGCTACGATCAATTTTGCAACAAATTAACAAGAAAAATCGTAGCTAATTTAAGTTTTTTGTAGTAGTGAAGAATCAAAAAATTCAGAAAAAAAAAATGAAAGCGATGGAGAATTAAATATAAAACATTTAATTGTTTTTTAAACATACTAAAAAGAAAAGATGGTTAGGAATATCAAGTGGATCTTATGAGATACTGTACTGGTACTTGTTCCTCCAGGATAGATGTGCACCATTTTACTAGGTGTCATTTTCGATTATTCCTTTTCCAACACCCTACCATTGTAAAAAGAGAAAATAAGTCTAAGCCTAATTCGAAAGTCATAATCAGTTATCAATCTTGTACAAGGTTCATTAGAATAGTCATTCTATATTTCTATTATCTGATTCATTGATTGTTCTTGTTAATGACCTCTCTTTTCGACGAGGTCTTTATAGTGCAAATGTTAAATTATCTTTTCTTGTGAAGAACATATTATTTTAACTACAAATATTAAATTATTCTATAAATAGTACTATTAGTTATAGAAATTTCGATTTATAAGTACGACGTTTTAAGTAGTATAATAATTTATTCATATATTTTAAGAAAATGACTGCACGTCGATATTCACATAAAAACCTTCATATTTCTGAATGCCAGTGGTTCTTAATTTTTTAGGACAGTTGTAGGGATAACAAATTTTCTATATGCCATCTGTAATGGAATGGATAGGATCACTCCATCCTTAATTACTGATCTCGAAATGAAATAAAAAAATTTCAAATAGAGAGAGTTTCACTTTTAAATAAATATTACACAGTGTAAATATAAATTAGCCAGATGAATAGATTTTAAAAATCAAATGATTAAACAAAAAGTGACAAAATTTTCTATATTTTGTTTAGTTTAACAAAATTCCGTATTTGTAGTATGTTTTCATCCGGCGAACAATTAAATTCTGTGGTAGGTTGACACAATAATTTTCGTGAGGATTCTGCACTGATTCAAACAGAGAGTATTATGAAAAAGTTGGCGTGGACCTCAAAACCTTTAATAGAACAACACTCCCATGTACTTTTTAAAAGCTTAGTCGCGTTTCAGAAATATTTTTTAAATTCATTAAAAAGTAAAAAAATTAATTTTAAAAGCTTACCCAAACAATCTATAAGTGGTAATAACATATTTTGTACTAGTTTATAGTTAGGGGCGTAGGCACCTTGCTTGAAGTGGTGTCACGTGACACCGCTTTGTCAAAAAAATTTCATAGTATAAATAATAAATAAAATTAAAATATGGGCATAAATATAAAAAAATGACACCGCTTCTTATTGCAGTAATTTATTTATTTGTTCACTATTTTAAATATTAACACACCTTACAAAAATTCTTGATACGCCACTTGTTATAATTACGTCATGACTTATCGATCCATACCCTTTTGATTTATATTTGATCTTGCATTATCGTAATATAGTACTAGATACGTTGTATTAACGTACTCGAATTTATAATTTGATTCTCATCCATTGTTTGATTTAGGTCAAAAGACATCATTGTCTATTGATAGATAAGTGAATTGAACTAGCATAGTGACGTGTTATTTGTGACATTCGTTGATTATATGAAGTACAGCCCTGTACTTATAGCCACTGAGAGAGACCTTTAGACCCTTCATTGTGATAAGATTTTGTTCTAACTAGAGGTCCCAACTAACGATTGACAAGTGATTTCAGTTATACCAAATAATAAGAAAGTTATTCCAATTAAGCAGTTGGGTCCTTGGCTACCTGTTCATCATGTTTAAAAAAAAAAAAAAAGCAAAAGAAATACCACTAGGTAATTTTATTTCATCTAAATTATATTTCGAGAACATGGTAATTATTAATTAGAAGCGGAGAAATAAGTTGTCTGGTATTAGGTATTTGCATCAAACCGATGTAAAAAAGATGCATGTTATGCAAGTCTATTGTAAAACCAAATGCATATTGCGGTGTGCAGTGTGGATACATTAAACTCTCACAATGTCACTTCGTTGAAATATATAATTATATAGTATATATATAATATTTATTTATTATTTTTTTTATATTTTTAATAACAATGACATTAGGGCGAATATGTAGGCTAATATATTGGACACGTGAACCTATGGTCTTTCCACCAAACTAAGTATTTTATGTACATATTTTTTAGAATTGTTAATATTATCTGCTGTCATCCATACTCCAAAAAGATTAAATGTCGCATTTGATTGAATGTTGAGTTACTTAGAAGATGAGGGAATCATTCTCACTTAATACTTTATTTTTTCTCCTTACTTTAGTGGTACGCCCATATTATAAAAATTCTAGATCCATAGTATAATTTGGAATAGAAAGTAAAGCATTAGAATCCCACAACTCAAGACTCGATCAAACGCGTGTAGAAATGGAATTTTGAAAATAAATCAATGTTGCTTGTATAAAATCCTATTTACGTCATTGTCATTATAATGGATTCGTCGTTTTGGACTCGGAGTTCCCTATAAGTAGCAAAGCAGGGCTTGCATCGTTGTATTCACAACTAGTAGTACACATAGTCGTATAGTTCTATTCAGCAAATACTTGTCACTGATAATCACAACCCAATAAAGTTTTGATCGTTCGATTTCTTTGCCCACATATATAGTTATTCGTTCTATCCAACTTTTTTCGAACATGGAGCACTTCTCCAAAGCCAACAACTGCAAACCAACCTCATTTTCCAATGGTGTTCCATTAATAGACCTCTCTAAACCTGACTCCAAAAAACTCATTGTTAAGGCTTGTGAAGAATTTGGATTCTTCAAAGTCATCAACCATAGTTTCCCTACGGAATTCATAACTAAACTTGAATCAGAAGCCATCAAATTCTTCTCATCTCCCCTCTCTGAGAAACAAAAAGCTGGACCACCCGACCCTTTTGGCTATGGCAATAAACAGATTGGACGTAATGGCGATTTCGGTTGGATCGAACACATTCTCCTCTCAACAAACTCTGAATTCAATTACCACAAATTTGCGTCTATATTAGGCGTAAATCCAGAAAACATTCGGTAGGATATTAAAACACAGTATTAATATTTTGATTCTTATTTATATCATTTCTTGATTTAGTCATTCTTATTGCAGGGCTGCAGTAAATGATTACGTGTCAGCAGTGAAGAAAATGGCGTGCGAAATTCTTGAAATGTTAGCAGAAGGATTAAAGATTCATCCGAGGAATGTTTTCAGTAAACTTCTAATGGACGAAAAGAGTGACTCTGTTTTCAGGCTCAATCACTATCCCCCTTGTCCTGAGATTCAACAATTGAGTGGCAATAATTTGATTGGATTTGGAGAGCATACTGACCCGCAAATCATATCTGTATTGAGATCCAACAACACTTCCGGACTTCAAATATTACTCAAAAATGGCCACTGGATTTCTGTCCCACCTGATGAAAATTCTTTCTTCGTCAATGTTGGTGACTCATTGCAGGTACACCTCTCGATGCATTTGCGCACGTTAAACAACATTAAAATTTTTATTTATTTATTTGCACATTCACGTTCTTGTCTAGAGGAAGTTTCTTCTATTGCTTTCCTGCACTTCCTAATTGGTTCGGTTTATCGTAGTTAAGTGATATATGTTCTCTTAAGGGGTGGCTCGGTTTGAAGACAAGTTATGCCGGATTAGTTATATATACAGTGATTAATTGTCATGGTATGATTTCTTATTCACTGTTTGGCATGTTGTAATAATTTTGTAATTGTCAATTTTAGTGCTTTATCCTAGGATAATTTATTTTTGAATTACTATTCCACCCTATTGCAAGTATAAGTTATCATGATACTATTTAATCCTAGTATTACTTATCGCAAAATTAGTAATTAAATGAGAGATAAGGTGGTCCAAAATTTTTATCCTAAGATTATTTTTATTATCCATAGTACCAAACGACCTCTTAAGGTTAAGTACCTAATTGGTTCCGTTTTTATTGCATTGCGTAATTGGTTCGATATTTTTTACGCTTTTAAGGTTAAATGTTATTATTTTTGTATAAAAAACAGGTGCATGTTAAAAAGTACCTTATATACTCTGGTCTTATTTTTATGGCAGGTTATGACTAACGGGAAGTTTAAGAGTGTAAAGCATAGAGTTTTAGCAAACAGTATGAAATCAAGGCTATCAATGATATATTTTGGAGGACCGCCTTTGAGTGAAAAGATAGCACCTTTGGCATCACTAATGGAGGGAGAAGACAGCTTGTACAAAGAGTTTACGTGGTTTGAGTATAAAAAATCTGCGTACAAAACTAGATTGGCTGATAATAGGTTGATCCTGTTTGAGAAAATTGCAGCCTCATAATTATTTTTCATGTCAAAGTCCCACCTTTGTTAGGAATGATGGGTTGTCAAGATGCTCATTGTAGGTTTAAAAGGATAGTTGAATGGATTCCCATAGATAGAAAACTTGTATTTTCCTCCTCCTTTTCTTTTTTGTCTTTCTCATACTGTTTTGTAACTACCAGACTTGTTAATGATACAAGTTCATAGTCATCCAATTCCTTTACTGATCAAACTACCAATAATTGTGCTGCAGCTTAACTATATATATGGTCAGCCACGTTTGGCTTGAATATATAGTGAAAAAAAATTATAATGAACTAATGTGTATCTAACTAGGCAAGTATGTAATTTAATTATTTCGATTGCAAAGTTAATGCAGGAAGCAAGTTCCAATATGCAAATCTTTGATGATTAACTTAGATTCAAATTGATTAATGACAAGATGAAGATTCAAATGATGAAGATTCTGTGTTAATTTCTGCAATAGGATAAAGTATTTATAAAGAGCAAAATGATAACTATTGCTCTTTTTCTAAATGGACGCGTCTCTTCTTTTCAATTAATTAATAGATGTCTCCTAAAAGGATTGGACATATCTTTTTCAAAATTATTGTGCCTTTTCCACAATAGGTACATTAAATTTCAGATCACTAAACTAAATTTCAACAATATCTCACATGATTCAAGAATTTAAGGAACACAAAAGCAGTCTTCTATAATGCAATAGGTGAAGGTGTTTGAGGACTTGAACATCACTTATATGAAAAATTCCGATCTGAAGGACCATAGTGAACTTTAATCTTGAACTAGGCCCTTTTTAGCCTGATTTTCAATTTAACATCACATTATACGAGATTTTGTTTTTGAGTTCATCACTTTAACTTGCAAATTGCACCTCAAAGTCACACTTAAATAGGTAAATTCTTCAAGAATATGTGTAACAGAAGCATATCCCCCTACATTATTTGCTACTATAATTTTACATAGCATGTGCTTTTCCTAGCCGTTACATTAAGTACCATGAAAAATATTTATAGTGTGACTAATATAATGAATAAATAAAAATTTATAGTACTAATCCAATTATTGGTAAGCTTGTTGTTACCACATTGAACCTTCATCGTGAGATCTCCAATAGTAAGGTTGGGTTACCATTATCAGTAGTGATCCTCAATTTTTTAATTTGAAGTGAAATACTGTACCACTTTTCTCAATTTAATTAAAAGAACAGAAACCTATGTTAAGGATATATTTATAAGATATGACAATCTAAAGCATCTTCTGTAAACTTATTTTAATTTATATGATAATTAAATTCCGGCAAACAAATTATGACCAGCCTGTGTTTTAATAAGGTCAAAAGGAAAAACGTAAATTATAGGTATAGTAGAGATGGCATCACCACTAATTAGCAGCAACAGGTAGAAGATGCAGAGCAAGTGCATATTTTCTGGACACACAGATAACCAAGAAGAATATGACAAGAGCAAGTGCTAGAAAAAAAACATGAGTATTTTCTCGCTTCTATTGGTAACTGCAAAGGTTAGTACTCCTACTTTGTACTTGGTCCAGCACTTTAAAATCACGTGAAAGAAAATAGAATAGCATGCGTGTTTTTGTAGATGTAGTACTACTTCTACTAGAATAGGTCACAGGCTTTTGCTCAGCTACATATGGTAGAGTTGACAGAAAGCCATGGACCAAACCCATCTTACCCACAGGACCAAAGTTATAAATTAACTGTGAAATAAAATCAGGGGCATATCTACTTCCAGCAAATTAGAACATTGGTGCAATAGTGGAAGTTAACGTTCGACCGAATCTATGCAGTAGCTTTGACTCACATCTTCTATACTGCATTCGTTTTAATTCATGAAAAGCTATTTGACATAGCACGAAATTAAAGGAAAAAAAAAAAAGACTTGTGATATACAATAAGATACATACTTTGTATGGTTATAAATCATTGAATCAAGTTATATTGTTTTTAAATATGAAAATGAGTTATTCTTTTTGTCACGAACTAAAAAGAAAATAAGTTCACATAAATTGAAACCGATGGAATATGTATTAAGAAATGGGTGGTGAAAATCATTTACACCTCCTAACTTTGCTTTAAAAATCAAACTCCCACCTCAACTTTGAACAATAGTCATTTTCCTTCAGTTATCATGCACAATGCCTTTTTTGCCCTTGAATTTTTAATTTCCTCCTCTATATAATATACTTTTTTATTCTATGATATTTTTATGATTTATCTTTAATTTAAATTATGTTATACCTTATTATAAATGAATTTTATAATATAAATTTAAAAATTAATTCATTAATGGTAATCAAAATCTAAAAAATCTAAAAATCTATATGAACAATAGAAAATAAGAGAGAAAGTTAACGGGTAAAGGAGGTAAGAGGATTCAATTGAATCTCTCGCCAGAAAATTAGACCGCACAAATAGAACAAAACAAACTTTCTAGTTATATATAAAATTTTGAATCCCTTTGCCATAAGAATATGATATTAAAGTGGTATAGAGATTCAAAAATTATCTTAGCTCACAGCTTCAAATCCTAAATAAATTTTTTTGGGGGTGTTTTCGATCTTCTTATATGAGTTTTTTGGCTTCGCTACTAAAATAAACATAACTTAAATATATAGTTAATATGCCACATTAAAATAACAATCATAAAAGGATATTTTATACCGCCTCTACGGAAAAATTCTGTAGCTACGAAAAAATTCTGTAGCTAAACAGAAAAATTCGTCGCTAATCTCATTTAGCGACGGATTAGTAACAGATTATCAAGAAATTCTACTAGCTACGAGCGTTTTAGCGACAGACTACCGACAACGTTCATAGCTAATTTCAGTTTTTTTTGTAGTGAAGATGACGGTAAATTTATAATATTTATATAAAGGATTATTCTGCTTATAATATTAATGAACTTACATTATAATTTATAATAGGTATTACATAATTTAAATTATAGCTAAAATCATAAAAAAAAATTATATAATAAAAAAGTATTAAATAGAGGCGGAAATTGGAAATTCAAGGCAAAAAAAGGTATTGTATAGGATAAAGGAGGGAGAATGACTATTGTTCAAAGTTGAGAGGGGAGTTTCATTTTTAATGCAAAATTTGAAAGTGTAAATGATTTTCACCCATTAAGAAATTTAATAGCTTTGACTAACATCTTATATATGTATTAAGAAATTTAATAAGTATATATATAAAAATTTGAAACTAACAACTCCAATGGTCAATAAGTTCAGTATTATCCGGAATTTGCACTGTCCTAATCCTGAGTTCGGCTATAGCAAAAAATAATTAATTGAACATCCTTTGACAAAAATTTATACTATACACATATAAATCAATTGTTATTTTTTGTATTTATCCATTAAATCTCGAACACCCTTGAACCATTATTCTTGGCTTCACCGCTGTTTTATGGAACCTATTACACTTATCGAGTCTCCTCTCTCTCTTTGTGTTTTGATTCAGTGCTTAATTATTTTGTGTGCCTGACACGTCCAACGATCGAAATGTCTTAGACATTCAACCATTTCAATGAGTTCAATGATCTACAGGATAAGATGTAAGTTGATAAATATTCTACGTTCTGAGCCTTGTCTGTATTTATTTGGTATGCTGACACGTCCAAGAAAAATCCCTAGACATTCAAGTATTTCAATACGTGGAGAACACGTCCATAACATGTAAAGTTAGATATACTAGGGTCTGATCCTTGCCACAAATCAAAATAGTATTTTTTGAGTTTCGTCTTGGAAAAAAGAATTTGATCCATAAGTGGGTATCGCGAGTGTTGTTATCGCATAAGTATTTCAAAGAGAAAAGTAAATCAAAGTACGATTTTTTTTTTTTTTTAAGATTTCTAGGCAGTGTGCCTATATATATAACATAATTACAAAGATGGAGGGGGGCATAGACCTTACCTCCCAATATGAAAGATGTGTATTCTTGGTCATCAAAACTTGACAACAAAGTATACCTAGATAATTGTGATGGGTTAGACCTATGATGATGTAATGATTGTCTATCTTATAACATCGACAGACAATCATATGTACACAAATATTGTGAAGTGAATCTAGGTCAACTATACAAAAGAGTACATATGTTCCTAAATCTACTAAAAGAGGTAATTTGAAATAGTATCCTCTCTGTACAATGAGGTCTATTTCTAGCAAAAAAGAGGATCTTCTACATGATGTATCATAAAACAGAAGGTAACAATCTTCAACTTTGCTTTGGCAAAAGAAGCATAGTTGAGGATTGTTGTTACTGCTGATGTGGAGATGTTCTGTTTTTGTGAGTTGTGATTTCTGGTGGGGTGGCTACTGTATTTTCCTTGCTGCTGTTACTGCCACTGCTTGAGGGGTCTATTTTACTGCTGCTGTGGAGATGTTTTGAAGATGATGTATTGCTGGAGGTGTCTATTTCCCTGCAAAAAACAAACTGTGAAATCAGCAGCAGAGTAGTTAGAGAGGGACTGTCTGCTGCTCAGTTTACTGCTTTTGTTAGTTTGATGCAGTTGTTTGATTGATGCTGCTACTTGGAAGCTACTGCTGTGATTTTTAGTCTTAGTAATGCACTGGAGGGGGCTGTTTCCTTGTAAACAAATAGCTGTGAAAACCAGCAGCAGAGCATTCAGAGATGATGAATGTCTGCTGTTCAGATTACTGCACAGTTACTGGTCTGCTTTGCTCAGTTTAACTGCTGCTATGATGTTCATCTGTGAATCCAGCAGCAGAGTAGTCAGCAAGGATGAATTCAGTTTACTGCTTCTGCTGGAATTTGATGCAGTTACTGCTTCTGCTTCTACTGTTCAGATTAAGTTACTGGTTCTACTTTGCTCAGTTTAACTGCTGCTGTGATGTTCATCTGTGAATCCAGCAGCAGAGCAGTCAGTGAGGATGAATTCAATTTATTGTTTCTGCTGGAGTTATGCATTTGATACAGTTACTACTTCTGCTTCTGTTCAGTTTGTCTATTTTCCTGCAAAAAAAAACAGCAAGCTGTGAAGGTATATTGCTGCAGCTACAAAGGTTGTAGCACCATGTGTTGTAGTGACTGCCTTTGTAGCTGCAGCAGTGGAATATTGCTGTGTCATGTACCTGCAAAACTCAGCAGACATGTTAAGGAGGGGGAGTTCCTGTTGGCTTACTGATTTTGTCTTGTGTGCTGGTATCTTAAATAGGGAAATTTGAACTAGGTTGGGTGGAGAGTGAAGTTTCAGCAGTAGAGCAATCAGAGAGAAGGACAATCTGCTGGTATTAGTGTATCTTAACTTTGTGGTATGTTGAGTTACTGTTTCTTCCCTGAAGAATATGTTTATATTAATCATCCAGGTGCATTGTGAATCATCATGTGTGGTGGGAAGTTGAGTCTTTTGGACTTCCTATGTCTAAATGCAGGGGTGCCTTTATTGTCAAGGTGAATCTGTCCCCTTATGAGCGCAGGCAGGTCCCTTTGGCTGTTATAGTGTCTTAGGAAGTTGGAATCATGGCTCAGTTTGGACAGGGTATCAGCTGGACCATTGGCTTCTCTCAGGACATGAGTGCACTTAAAGCCTTCACAATGTTGGCTCAAATTTCTGATTTCCTGTATTATCATATCTAAGGTCCATGGTGGCTTAGATTGTCCTGTTAGCCATTGGGTAAGCAGCTTGTCTGTTTCTAAGTGAAGTTTGGTGTAACCATTTTGCATACACCAGTTGATGCCAACGAGTGCTGCTTGAGTTCTGCTAGATTATTAGTTCCCTCTCCCAGTGGACTTGAAATAGCATGAATGAAATTACTTTGTTGGTCCCTAATGATGACCCCTGCTCCTATTTTCCCTGGGTTGCCTAGAGCACTGCCATCTGAGTTGATTTTGATATACCCAGCTGTTGGCTTCAACCAAACCTAGCTACTCTGTCGTCTGTGGGCAGCTTGTTTCTCAATGCTCTCCATAGGCAAAAGGACCATTTAAAGGGGATTTTCTTGTGCCATATCATCTTATTTGTGAGCAGTACTTGGTTCCCTTCTGTCAACACAGTCCATGCTGATGCACAGGAGAATTCCCCAGAAGCAGAAGGCTGCCATACTGGTGTGTCATTGATGTGGGGGTTATAATGGATTTTGACTTGGAGAATGTGTGAGATTATGGACAGGGGGGTTATTTGAGATATTATTTGACTGAGTTTCTGGATATCCCACTACCCGTCAGTCTAGTATTGTGAGACCTTGATGTTGCCAGGCCTGCCCTGTCCTTGTCTGAAATTAGCTAAGTGCCCAATACCTAGCCAATTATCTCACCAGAAGCTGGAATTTCATGAGTGCAGTCTCCATCGAATGTGATGGTCAGCAGTTCTTTTGTTGATCATCATTCTTGTCCATGTCTATGACTGTCCAGAGCTCCATTTTTTAGATCTGGGGTGTGATCTCTTACAGTATTTGGCCAGTAAGAAATTGCTCCATAGTATCTGTTTGGTCCTAAAACCCCACCATTGTTTGTATTCCATAGATTTGCAAATCTCTGCTATAGGTCTCAGTCCAATGCCCCTTTCTTCCAATGGATATGATAGTGCGTGCCATGAGGCCCAATGGTATTTGTTCCTTTCTTTGTTCATTCCCCAGAAAACGTTAGCTGCCAGTTTCTCTATTTGCTTAAGGACAGTTTTTGGGAGTGTCACTGCTGACAACAAGTGAATAGGGAGTGATTGTAGGACATGCTTGATTAAAGTCAGTCTACCCCCATAGGATAATAACCTGCCATGCCAACCTCTTATCCTGCTTACCACTTTAGAGATGATACCATTGAAGTGCATAACCCTTTTCCTGCCAATGTATAGGGGGCAGCCTAAGTAGGTTAGAGGGGATTCCTTTTTGGTAAAGACTGTGACCTGCTGAATTCTCCTGGTAGTATATTGGAAAGCTGAAGGGGAGGTCATAAAGTGATTTTTGTTTTTGTTGATCTGCTGCCCAGATGTCTGCTCATAATCTTGAAGGACCTTCATGATCTTCTTTAGAGAAGTTTAGCATCCTGAGGTGAAGATAATCACATTATCTGCAAAGCTCAGATGTGTGATTTGAGGTCCTCTCTTTTCCATATAAAAGCCATTGAAGAACTGATCATGTGTGAGATTGTTGAGCATCCTAGACAGTAATTCAGCTCCCAAAATGAAGACTGAAGGTGCCAGAGGGTCTCCTTGTTTTAGACCTCTAGTGGAATGAAAGAAGCCAAATCTTGTGCCATTGACTATGATAGAGTACCAGTTGTTGGACATTGTTCTCCATACCATGTCAATGATTCTTTCACTAAAATCTATTTTTCTCATCATTATACATGTAAAGGACCAAGATACTCTGTCGTAAGCCTTTGCCATATCCAATTTGATCACTACATTAGCATCTATGTTTGACTTCTTGATTCCCTGGACAATCTCCTGTGCAAGCATAATATTCTCAGAAATACTTCTGCCTTTGATAAAGCCAGTCTGATTTGGGGAGATGATCTTGGGGAGAATAGGTGCAATTCTTTTGGAAATAATCTTGGATATAATCTTATTGATGAAATTGCTCAAACTTATAGGTCTAAATTCTGACAAAGTGTTAGGGAATTCCACTTTAGGTATCAGCACCAAGCATGCTTGTATCATGTACCTAGGCATTGATTGACCATAGAAAAATACCTTCACCACATTGAAGAGGTCAAACTGAATGATATCCCAACAATGCTGAAAGAATTTTCCATTGAGGCCATCTGGACCTGCAGCACTGGATGGGTTCATTGAGAAAACAGTGTCTTTGAGCTCCTCCATTGTGGGGTCTTTGTTGAGTTGATGATTAGCTCCTTCTGTAACCAGTGTAGGGATGTAAGATAGGAGATCTTCACTGATGGCTCCCCCAGGATCAGTGAACAGGTTGTGGAAATGGTCACAGGCAGCTTCACCTATTGCTTCATCTCCATATATCCAGTCATCATCTTCATTTTTGATTTTTTGGATATACAACTTTCTTCTTCTGCCTCAGACTATGGAAATATTTGATGTTGGCATCTCCATCCTTGAACCATTGTAGTTTTGTTTTTTGCTTCGGGACAACCTCTTCAATCTTCAAATGTTTGACATATTGAGCATTAAGTTCATGGGTAATTGTTCTATCTGATTGTTTGTTGGACTGTGCCCCGGTCTCTTCTGCTTTTCTGACTTTCTCTTCAAATTCCTTGACTTTTTGGAAAATATCTCCATATTCCTGTCTGGACCATTTGGATAATTCTTTGCAGAGTGTTTTAGTTTTTTGATGGAAAATCCACATTGCATTTCCAGTGACTTGCGTATTCCAGACTTGCTGTGCCAGTGGCAGGAAGGTTGCATTTTCTGTCCAGCAGTTAAGGAATTTAAAA
Organism: Nicotiana obtusifolia; assembly: GCA_002018475.1. Lineage (NCBI taxonomy): Eukaryota > Viridiplantae > Streptophyta > Magnoliopsida > Solanales > Solanaceae > Nicotiana > Nicotiana obtusifolia. The sequence continues at coordinate 170,227 of MCJB01037144.1, read as the reverse complement.
TACTTAGTGGCATTATCCTGTCTGACATTGATTTCCAGGAGAAGAGGGTAATGATCTGATCCTGTAGATGCTAGATGTGTAATGGTAGTGCAGGGTGTGCAGCAAGCCAATTGTCATTAGCCAATCCCCTATCCAGTCTTTTCCATACAATTGAGCAGGGGCCTCTGCCATTAGACCAAGTGTATCTAGGTCCATAGTATCCAAGGTCAGTGAGTCCACAGTCCTCGATCATGCTTAGAAACTCCAGACTTTTGTTGAGTTGGTATGGAATACCCGTATCTTTTCTTCAATTGATGCAATCACATTAAAATCCCCAATGGCACACCATGGTACACTAGAGCTCTGTGCTTTGTTCCTTAGCTTGTCCCAAAGTGGCCTCCTCAAAGGAGGTTTGCATTTAGCATATATGACTTTGAGATGGAAGATTTCAGGAGCTTCAGCATTCTTTAACTCAATTGTGACTTGCTGTTCATCTTGATCTGTGATAGTACCAGAGAAATCCTTATCCCAGAAAATCCATATCTTGTCATTGATGTTGGAAGCTACATGATGCATAGAAAGTTGGTTTTGGTATTGAGTGATATGTGAAGAGTCTAGGATTGGTTCTAGAATAGCTATGAGGGAGAGATTATGGATTTGTTTTAATGTTTTGAGTCTCTCAATGGATCCAGAGGTTCTAATATCTCTGACATTCCATATAAGTGTACTAATCATTAAAATATGGAGGGGGGTTGGATTTTGGTGGGACAGTGCTTTTTCTAGCAGCCATGTTTCTTGTGATCCTTGGTGATGGGTTGTATACTCTAGGAGATAACCGCTGGTTCTGAATGATAGCATTTTGATAGTGTTCCCCATTAATGGCTGCTGCAAGGAGATCACAATGTTGGTCCTCTTCTGTGGCATCACTGAGTCCAGCTTCTTCCTCAGAGCCTCGCCTCATCTCATCCTCTGAGAGAATAGGTCTATATTCATCATGTTGTGAAGAATATTTTAGAGGACACTCTTCTAGTGGAGCAGATATTAGAGCAGTGTGTTTATTCAATTTCTCCTGCCTGTCCTGCTCATTGGCATGTAACAGAGGTTGTGAAAGGGAGGATCTAGCACAAGGTCTCTATATGTCTCCAATTTGTTGGCAGTATCAACATCAGGATTCCATTTCAAGTTGGCAGTTGGGCTTTGGTATGGAGTAGTAGATTCCTGAAGGTGCTGTTCTATTATAGGTTCATTAATAGAGATTCCTGCAGACTGTTTTCTCATGGCTTTTCTCTTTTTCTGGCTTGGCTTATTTTTGGATTTAGGGGATTGTATGCTGAAATCTGACACTACAGGGGCTTTCTCTTTTAGGAGTATTTTTATTGCATCTTCCTGCTGATCAATTTGGTATTCGTCTGAGCTGTTTATTTCACATGTATCTTTTCCCATTACAGTAACTGTATGAGGCTTGAGGGGGGCCATCCTATGGTCTATCAATTGTGCTCTAGCATACTCATGCAAAACATGAGGAATCCCAACCCACGTAGGTACCCCATCCTGTAAAAAACTAGTTTTCTCCTGACATTCCTCCATTCCTCCATTAACTTCATTAACAATAGGTATAATAGGGGGATCATAGGAATGGGATACAGTGTTGGTGTCTCCAGAGGTATGAAGTAATTCAATACTTCTAAAGTTACCTGATGAGAGGTAGAAGGTATACCTGACCGTGTAGTTTTGGTGGCTTCCTGTGTGGTTGCAGCATCAACAAGTTGCATTGTATTTTGTTTTGGTATGTATATCTGCTGTTGCTTCTTGTTGGCTTGGGAGTTACCTTTAAAGTGCTTCTTTTTCTGTGTTTGTCATTCATCATTTGATGGTGTTACCCCTTGATTTTGGTGATCCCTGCTCTTTTGATGTTCCTCAGCTTTTTGGTTACTGTTTTGCTCTCTTGCTGATTCATTTACATTAGAGTTTTGCATTTTTGGTTTTTGTTGACCCTTGTGCTGGTTATCTTTGGTGTGACTCGGAGTTATGGTCGGTAAGTCTTTCTCTGTAGCTGGTGAATCCTCCTTTCTTCTTTGGTTTTCCTCCTCTTTCAGCTTAAGTTGGCAAGTTTGAGGCGAGTGACCCTGATGCTTGCAGTATGAGCAGTACTGTGGGAGGTTATCATATTGAATCTGGAGCCATTGACCTTCTCCATTGACATCATCATCATATCCTAGCCATACATGTGTAGGTAAGTCTTTGGTGAGGTCAATCTGCATCTTGATCTTAGCAACACTGCCTCTGGTCTTTGAAATGAGGCAAGATCCAGGAATAGGGATTTACCAATAGGAGATAACAAAGGAGTTAGAATATCCATATAATATAGATGCCATGGTAGTTCTGGGATAACAATCCATATAGGGACTATTGGCGAGTCCTCATTAGGTTTGAATGCTGGATTCCATGATTCCAATTTCATTATTTGGCCCTGTATATACATTGTATTGCTTAGTCCATATTGTGGAGTGATCATACTCATTATCAAGGTCTATGTAAACTGTCCTGGCATTGAAGTGTGCAATCTTCACCCCTCCTCTGAGTTCAGTTTGAGCTATGAAGCTCTTCCTAATCACCTCCATTCTTGACATGGTGTTGAGGAATTTTCCTATCACTGTGAATTTACATCTGTCTGCAAACTTGATCATGTAATCCTTTCTTTTGAAAAGCACAGCAGGTCTGCCTTGTTTGGTGGTAATGACTGGTGGGGTGAATTGGATTGGGGTAATTTTTGCCTCATGTCTGGCTCTTAATCTAGTGACATATGATTGTGTGACAGTAGGTGGAGGGGGAGTGGTATTGGCTTGAATTTTGGGTTTTGTGGAAGTGCTGGGAAGTTGATATTTGCTGGTATTAACTGTTACTGCTTGGGTTGTTGGTGTGTGTGAATTATTTGGTTCCGTGTCCTTAATTGGTGGTTTTAGGCTTATTTTGGGATGTTTTGGCTTGTCAAAGTTGGAGGAGACATTGATGGGAGCTTGGGCTGGTACTAGGTTTGTTTGGCACAAGTGCGTCCTTCAGTGTGGCGAACAGTGGCCTGTCTGCGGCGGCTATGCCAGGAAATGAAGGAGCTCATCACCTTGGCTCATATGATGAACCTCTACTCCCCCAATATCTTTTGTGGGGGAGTAATAAATTTTAGCAAGCGTGGCCGTCATGCTTTGCTCACCAGCATGGACGACGACAATGACCGTCGACGAATGGAGCGGTTTGTCGGCACTGCCACAAGGGATATCATCCCGGTTACAACTCCGTCTTTCCCCGAATCCTGGACTCGTTCACGTAAGTTCACAATTTATTTTTTTCTCCGAAAATATAAATTGTTTCATGTCATTGTTAATCCTTCTTCATTCATTATTTCAGCAACTCGGTGGACACCTCCAAGGGTTGAAGGCCTGGACCAGTCGGTTCAGAAGATTCCGGACATCACTACGCCCGAAACCCGCCGGTGGAAGGAATTGGTGCCCAAATATGGATGGAGATCCAAGAACCATGGTAAACTGACTCTGCCTTCATTCCATCTATGTACATAAGAAAACTGGCTAACCCAACCTTTTTGTTTGATTCAGGTCTCCCTCAGGGTTCTATTTCCATATATAAAGAGGATGTTTTGGTCGATCCCGCAGAGGCAACGAGGTTGTTTTAGGAGGCTCTCACCCTAACTGGTGCTCGGGTCTGCTTCCAGTGTAGATGCTTCTTTTCGGAGTCCCCGGCCAAAGAACAAGCAACCAAAAAGGTGGCATTCTTCCTTGGCCGCGAGTGAAAATAAGAAAGTAAAAAAAGTCGAGCCCGAGCCAGCCATAACAATTGTGGTTCTTGACGATGATGGGGAAGCAGTGATGAAGGGGATTCCATACAAAGAAGACAACGACATTCATCAGCTCAACAGAATGCTCAGTGTGAAGAGATTAGAACCCCAACCGAGGACGATGCCTGAGCGCTCTTGGGAGAATTTGACTTTGTAGAGAATGCTGATTCTCCCGTTCCGGTCCCAGCAACTGCTCCCAATACTATGAGGCTGAGTACTGGGCTTCTTCCGCCTTCGGTTGGTAAGTAACCAAAAAACAGCACTGCCCTTGCCGCAATTGCTTCTCAACCTATAACACCATCAGCTTTATCTCCCCACCAGCCATACCTTCATCACGAACAACTACTACATCCCCTCCAGCGGCCGCAGACGCCCGAGAGGAGCATGTCCCTCCTCCCCAGTTCCCTGACCACGGGAATTTGGGGCACAATTACTCGCCCCCTTCTGCATATCCCTAGGGGAGGAGGAGTGTCTCTCTGTCTGTGTCAACAAAGTGCCATCTGCTGTCCAGGCCGGCAGAACTCGCCAATTATCTGAAGCTGTTGGCTTCCGAGAAAGATAAGAAGAAAATACACTCTCTTTCAGGGAAGTGTATGACAAATAACGCCATGTACAATGTAGCAGCAACATTGTACTTATTCCTTTTAACGTTTGTTTCTCTTCGTCCATTACAACAGGGTTTCGCACCTCGATATTTGTTTTACAGGCCAACTTTCTTACTTACGAGGGTCTTCAGAAATTGATCCTCGACAAAGAGGGAATCAAGTCCGAGTGGGAACAACTGTTAGCCAATAGAAATCAACTTGCCACGCACCTCCTGGCGCTAGAGGCGAAAGCCGCTTATCACGACCCAAAATCCACTATAGGTCGTGATGGCGCCTAGCACCACCGTTAGGCAAGCCAACGGTGATTAATCAACTTAGTTACTCATTTTATTATTTTTGAAATCATGAATCCCATTGAATAAGTAGTGTAAAATCTAGTACTCGTAGAAAACCCGTGATTTTATTTTCCAATTTCTCTATAAGTTATAAATTACAAGGTGAAATGATAATAATTACGCAAACTACAATAATGAACACCCAGTAGGTACCCTCAAAATCCAGTGTCACAAGTGCATGAGCATTTACTAAGTAGTACAGTAATAATACAACATCGGTTTAAATAAGACATGATAAACTAAATAGTACAATGGAGACTTTGTGGACTGCGATGCATAGCTTGGAATGTAGCTCACATGAAATCTCCTCAACAGTTGCGCCTATGCACCAAGATAGCCATCAAATGAACCTGTCAGATTTTGCACATTTAATGCAGAGTGCAATATGTAAATCAATGCGTATCCAATAAGTATCTAGCCTAACCCCGGAGAAGTAGTGACGAGGGGTCGACATCGACACTTACTAGTAGTCCTATATATATATATATATATATATATAATTAGATCGAGCCTTATTACCTTGAGTTATTGGCAAGTTATTTGAGACACGGTAAAGGTTATGCTCACCTTATGTTCATATACTGTATCGTAAGCTCGTGTCTTGTAATTCGATAATTCTTTCCTTTCTTGGGCCGAACGCCTCGACAGGATTATGTACCATACTCTCATGGGAGCGGGTCATTCGCCGCAGCAGTATAATAGATGCATCTATGGTTCGTGTCACTCAACCCTCGGCAGTGTACACGTGGGATCGGGCTGATCGCTTCGGTAGTATCATACTCTTTCTTAGATCTGGTCGTACGACCTTGGCATAATCATGCGTTATATTGTTAGCAGTCCGAATATTCGCGAGTTTTTTCTTCCACTGATGCCTTGCATTTTATATGAAATTTTTTATCCGTTTGTTGTTGGCACTTGATATTTTCGAGTTGTCGAGATAGAATACGAAATTGAGAAATTGATATTGTTAAAAGAAATTTTGGAAGATTGCGCTAATTGCAGATTTACCTCACTACTATTATTGTACTCTTATCTGTTTATGATTTATATATATATAAATCATAAACAGATATATATATATATATA
>MCJB01037144.1:109270-164328 GCA_002018475.1 Nicotiana obtusifolia | reverse complement strand
ATATATATATATATATATATATATATATATATATATCAAGTTCATTTATAATTTTTAATTAATTAAGCCAGCAGAATGAATCCAAATATTCCAAATTATACATGGTAAAGTCCTAAGTCTACCCGGACATAAACATGCTTTAGCTACGTACCGACTCTCGTCACCTCGTGCGTACGTAGCACCCACAACTAATAGCACATAACAATTATATCACCTAGGCGATAGCTTCTCCCTCACAAAGTTAGATAGGAGATTTACCTCGCTCCGAAGTTCCATAACCGGCTCTAATGCCTCTCAAATTCTTCAACTCAGAGCTAAACGACCCGAAACTAGTCAAAAAATGTGCAAATCAATCAAAATATACTCCAATACTTATCATTAATCAATTTATAGAAATTCTCAACTTTGCTCGAAAAGCCAATAAAGTCAACCCTCGGGACCACATGCCCGGATTTCAAAAATATTTGAAGATAAACTTTGCTCATGATGCTACGAACTCAAATATATGATTTATTACAAATTCCATGTCCAATTTCATGGTCAAAATCCAAAAATACCAATTTCTAGGTTTTCTACCAAAGTTCTACTAATTTTCATGTTTAAATCCTTATAGAATCCATGTATTTAACTTACAATAGGTGGGGAATAACTTACCTCACAATAGATGATGAAATGCTCCCCTCTAATAGCTCCAAAAATCGCCCAACTAAATAAAAATGTGAGAGAAATGGGCTAAGTCTCGAATTAAAAACACCCCACTGCCCAGCGATTTTCGCACCTGCGGACGAATTTGTCACACCTGTGATTTTGCTTTTGCGAGGCAAAGCTCGCTTCTACGAAGTGCACTGCCCAGCTGCTCCATCGCACCTGCGGCAGAATGTCCAATTCTGTGCAAACGCAGGTGCGAGCCACTATTGCGCTCCTGTGCTCCTTCAGCCCAAGGCACCTTCCCGCTTCTGTGACCATCAGCTCGCACCTGCGAGCTCACAGGTGCGGAAATTCCCTCGCACCTGCGCAACCACAGCCACTCATCCAACATCGCTTCTACGACCCCTTCTCCGCATCTGCGACTTTGCAGGTGCGGAATTTCCCTTGCACCTGCGTTCCCTGACCTTCTTCATGAAAATCGCATCTGCGACAACCCCCTGCGCACCTGCGACCACTCCTTCCGCAAGTGCGATTACACCAGTCTTCAGCAGCAACAACATCTCCTCAAATCTGAATTCCAGTCCATTTTCAATCCGTTTCAAACCCGAGGCCCCCGGACCCCATCCAAACGTACCAACACACCCCAAAATGCGATACGGACTTAGTTAAAGCCTCAAATCACGTCAAACAACATCAAAATTACGAATCGACGGCCAAAAACCTTTCTCCCAACTTTCTAACCTTCAAACTTCGCTGAACGCGTTCGGATTACACTAAAACATTTTGGAATGATGCCAAACTTTACGCACAAGTCACAAATCATGATACAAACCTATTCCAAGGCTGAAAACTCCAAACGGACATCGAATACATTAAAATCTACTTCAAACCAAACTTATGAAATCCTAGAACTTCTAAAATGCCAACTTTCCATAATAGGCACCGAAATGGTTCCGGACCACCCGATACTCAACCCGAACATGCGCCCAAGTCTAAAATCATCATACAAACCTCCCAATTCCAAGGTCGTTTACTCAAAAGTCAAATCTTAGTCAACCCTTCCAACTTAAAGCTTTCGAATTTAAAATTTCTTTCCAAATCAACTCTGAACTTCCCGAAATTCAATTTTGACCACACGTACAAGTCATAATACCTGAAGTGGAGCTACTTAAGGCATCAAACTATAGATCAACGTGCTAGAGCTCAAAACAACTAGTCGGTTCGTTACACCGTTGAGGCGAGTGATCTTGAGGCCCGGCTGCAGCTTAGCGTGCAGGAGGTGGTGACCTTAGTCAATAAGCTTCTCAATAAAATGTTCAATTACAAGAAGCTAAGGCTAATGGTCTGTTGTTCAAGATGTCGTGCTTGTTGCTGCCGAGTGCAAGACTATCTCCATTGAGCGAGTGAATAACTTGGAGGCAGCTTTAAACTCCAAAGCTGAAGAGCTGTTGCTGTCGAAAAGAAGCGTGCCCGGGTGGATGATAGGTATAAGAAGATCATGGAACATTATAAGGTTCATATAACCACTATCTGTGATCTTGATCTTAGCCTTAGCGCCATAAGATCTGAGCGGGATGGCCTTTTGACCGAGGTTGATCGGCTTAAATCAGAACTTCAACGCCGAGAGGATTCCCTCATCATAATAAAACACACACTCTATGTATCATATGAGGAAGAAAACATTGGAAGAGGCCAAAGCAGGCATCGTCGATATTGACAATGAGATTGCCAAGGCTCGACCGCTAGAGTAAACTCCTCGAGAATGCCTCTGGGCTCAGCCTGATGCAACTGACTTTTCTAGTTTTGATTCCTTGCTCTCAAGAATCGAGGAGGAACTTGAAGAGATTAACGATAAAGGCCAAGATCCTGAGCCGGCGGTAGATCCGCCTATTTCTCCTGAGGGAGCAAATGCTTCTTTTTCCCGAGTTTTGGTAGCGACGTAGTTTAGCTTTTTGATTTATTTTCCTTTGTTCTTTTTCCTTTTGTATTTTTGTACTTGTGATGCTTGGCACGTTTAATAAATAAAAGTACTTTTTGTTTAAGCACTACGCAAAGTCTATTCTTTTTGCGTCAAATTAGGTAAGGCTTTGGGTGTATTTTCCCCCGACAGAATTTGGGTTCCGGGCACAAACGTTTCCGGAACCAACCCTTTACTATGAGGGTTTTATAATAGAGGGCCCTCTTATGTTTACGGTGGCCTTGAAGAGGACGTCTCCTGTTCATTCCGGCACTAGCATTTGAAGTACTTAGTTAACTTTCAAATGATAAAATCAAGACATCATTTAGGCAAGAAACAACATAATAAAAGGACTTCATTTTATTTCTTGTATCTTCAAAAGTACATAAGCGATCGAGTGATGAAACTTGTTTCTACGGGGCTAGATCGAGTGATCGAGTGCCAATAGATGTGGCTATTCTGTGTAACTTGTTTCTACTGGGCTAGATGTGCAGTCCCCGGGGTCGATGAGGCATATTTGTTCCTGAATGTTGTAGTCCGGTTTTCGTGGCAATCAGGTTGCCGTATTCTCATACTATTCCCCCTAGTGTTTGAATGCGAAGAATGCGAATTGGAACGCTGATAGTATAGCTCCTTTGAGGATTTCACTAGTAAAATGGTTGGATAATCTTTGGTTTGATAGTAAGCTTTTTTCCCACTAGGAACTTTGCTATCGAGCCAAAGATTATCTAACCACCCTTAGTGGCTTGTAAGGAAAACACTTGTGAACAGTTGAATAGCCTTTGGTCCGGTGGCAAGTTTTGCTTCCCATTAGGAATTTTCCACCGAGCCATAGACTATTTATCCTGTAGTGGTTTGTTGTTTCCATGCCTTATCGTTTAAAAGTTTTATCTCTGCTGATGACGTTTCCTTCGTAGCATGCTTTTTGTCGTTGTCTCGTTAAAAATCTTGCGAGAAAAACTCAATTAGGACAAAAACTGGGCGAAGGGAAAAAAAGTGCAGCACATACTTTCAGTACAAGCTGTTCCATCAGTAATAATTTCTTTTGAGGTGAGTCACGTACCAGTTGTTCGGGAATTTGATTATGTCTTGGTTCTCTAGTACATATGACCCTTTCCCGGTGACAGCTGAAACCCGAGAGGGGCCTTTTCACGTTGGACCCAGCTTTTCTGTGTTGAGCTCCCGGGTATTTTGAGTCACTTTCCTCAAAACCAAGTCTCCCATATTGAAATAACAGAGATTGGCCCTTCGATTATAGTACATTTTTATTCTTTGATTCTGGGCCACCATGCTTATGTTCGCTAAGTTCTTGCGTTCGTCAAGCAGCTCCAATTTGACCAGCAATGCTTCATTATTTGTTTCTTCGTCCCCTTGGTGATAAACTCAAATTATACCTTAAGAATAGTGTAAGCGATCGGTGTCAAATATAATAACCCAAACGAGGTTGGGGTCGAATCTCACAGGGAATAGGTGTGAAATATTTATCTAATTAATGTAATACTCAACTAAGTCGTAATTCTATCAAGTAATTCAAATAACAAAAGAGTATTGAACGTAAGGATAAACGGAAACTGATGTCAATATTGTGAATGTAAGTAATATGAAACAAAGAAACCAAGGTTGTGTCCCCCTTTATGTAGTAGAATGCTCTTGATATTAATATTGAATATTTCCAATGGAAGAGTTCTTGATATGCAATTGATGTTTAATTTACTATCTAATATTTCCCGATAGTTGGATAATTTATCCTCTTTATGATTTTTCCAAATACAAAAGAGTTGTGATTAAGAACAATCAATGAATGCCAAATTAAAACCTACTTATTCCTAAGCGATTTCATTAAACAAGGTTTAAAGCCTTGAGTCTTTGTTATTTATTTCTACCAAATTCTATCCCACTTTTCTAAGATAAGATATAATTAATTGGCGTTCGTTAATGTTGGCAACCACTAACAATTATTTGAAGAACAAGAAATAAATAAATATCAATCTTCCATTGAAATCATATTCAATATCAAAATCTCAAATAACATTCTACCCATCTAGGGTTCACAACCTCAGCTTTGAATTTAGTTACTCATGCTGAAAATTGAAGAATAAAGAATAGTAATTGTCATCTTCTTACAAAATAGAAGGTAATTGATCCCAAAAGCTTCCCAGAATTCAAACTAATTAATTGCCCGTACTTTGTACTCTCAATTCTGACAAGTTTTCCCTCACAAAACCCTATTAAACCTATTTATAAAGGCCCAAAACCCGAGGCGAATTTCAGACTGATTTGCCCCTGCAGTAATAATGCGGACCGCATTTCTGTCGCAAAACAGAAATGTGGACCGCAATTCTCATCGGCTATCACAAATTTAACCCAAGAGTTTTGCCTTCATCGCAATTTAGTTTGTGGTCCGCATGTTGGTTATGCGATCGCAAAATGCGATCGCATTCTTCACTCTGATTTTCACCCAGAAACTCTGTTTGTTTTTGCGATTTCCCACTGCTATTTTGCGGTTCGCATTCCTGTTTTGCGGTCGCATTTGCGACCGCATTCTCGACATGATGCATTGTCCAGAGTTCTGTCCTTGTTTGCGATCTGCTTGTGGAATATGCGGTCCGCATTTGCTGTTTGCGATCGCATACTCACATTTGCAATGCTCTTAACTTCTTTTCTTGTCTTCAGCTGGCTTTTTGAACTCTTTTCCGTACTTCTGGGTCCTTACACGCGATATACTGCAATTACACTAAAATTACATAAGTATCAGTAGAATTTGCACGTAAAACAAGTTAAACTTTAAGCAAGTAGTATCAAAATGTGCCGAAATTACCCGGCACATCACCTGGAAGCACCGCAAATGTCGGTTCTCCTATTTCCGCTAGTATCAAAGCTTCTGCACTGTATACGAGAGAGAAAGGCATCTCTCCCGTTCTCGACTTGGCGGCATATGGTATGCCCACAACACTCCCAGTAACTCTTCGGGCCACTTGCCCTTGGCTATTTCCAATCTCTTTTTGAGGTTTTGAATAATTACCTTATCAATTGATTTTTCCTATTCATTTGCGCTTGGATGGTATAGTGAACATGTGATTCTTTTAATTTTCAAGTCTTCAAGAAATTTTGTGACCTTTGAACCTATGATTTGTGGCCCGTTGTCGCAGGAAATCTCCTTCGGTATTCTGAACCGACAAAATATGTTTTCCCATAGGAAATCGACCGCTTCGTGCTCACCGATTTTTTGGTAAAGACCTGCTTCAACCTATTTAGTGAAATAATAGGTTAGAATTAAAAGGAACCTTACCTTCTCGGGAACCGGCGGCAACGGCCCAACTATATCCATCCCCTATTTCATTAATGGCCATGGGGATAGTACCAAATGCAACAGTTCTGCCGGTTGGTGCACCAACGGTCCATGACGCTGACACTTGTCACATTTATGAATGAATGGCTCCGCGTCTTGTTCCATATGAGGCCAATAATATCGTGCTCTAACTTATTTAATACCAATGAATCTGCACCGATTTGATTTCCGCAAATTCCCTCAACCTCTCTCATGATGTAGTTTGCCTCCGAGGCTCCCAAACATCGGGCCAACAGGCCACGGAACTACCTTCTATATAGTTTCCCTCCCTAGAAGCTGTAACGAGCTGCTTTGGTGCTGAGTTCCCTGGACGCCTTCGGGTTTTCGAGCACCTTGCCATGCTCAAGGTAATCGATGATCTCATTTCTCTAGTCCCAGACTAAGTTGGTCGTATTTACTTTATAATAATTGTCTATATCCAGTACCGAGTGCATGAGCTGTACGACACTATCGGAATCTGATCCCTTTATTTCTATGGACGAATTGGCCAATGCAATTGCTTCTACACTTTCTTCACTCGAGATGTGGCCTGACCGACCATTCCCTAAACTGTGTGAGCAAAGTTTGAACTTTAATCACATATTGTTTCATGCATTCCTCCTTGGTGTCAAAGATTCCATATACTTGATTTACTACTAGTTGGGAATCACATTTTATTTTAATGACCTCGGAGTCCAGCCCTCGGGCTAATTCAAGTCCTGCAATCAAAGCCTCAAACTCAGCTTTAATGTTAGTCGAGGGAAAAGTTTTTATGGCCTATCTCAGGATCTCTCCCGAGGACGAGATTAAGACCACACTGGATTGGACCTTTAACGTTGGAAGCTCCGTCTATGAACAAGGTCCAAACTCCTGATGTCATTTCCAACACCATCACCCCTTCCTTTCTAGCCAAAGGCAGTAGCCCGAGACTGAAATCGACCACAAAGTCGGCCAAAACTTGTGATTTGATCACAGTCTTGGGCTTATACTCAATCACTAAATTCAACTGCCCACTTCGCCAGCCTACTTGACAACTCAGGTTTGTGAAGTTCCGCCAGGGAAAGGTTGTCACCACGGCTATAGGGTGATATTGAAAATAAGGCCTAAGCTTTCAAGAGGCAACTACGAGAGCTAAGGCCAATTTTCGAGGTACGGATAACGAGTTTCCGCTCCCGTCAAGATTTTTCTAACATAATAGATAGGAGATTACGTACCTTCATCCCCTGGGATTAGAACAACACTCACCGCTGCCTCCGAGACCGCTAAGTATATTAGCAACTATTCGCCATCCTCTGGTTTAGATAATAACATACGTCTTGATAGATACCGTTTTAGGTCCTTTAGAGCCTCTTGGCATTCTGGAGTCCATTTGAAGTTGTTTTTCTTCTTTAGAAGTGAGAAAAAGTGCTGACTTTTTTCGAAGACCGGAAAATGAACATGCTCAAAGTGGCCAATTTTCTGGTTAGCCTTTCGACTTCTTTTACGCTTGTCAGCTGGTCTGGGATGTCCTTGATGGCTTTTATCTTATCGGGTTGACTTCGATCCCTCTTGGTGACACCACGAAACCCAAGAATATATCGGAGCTAAATCCAAACACATATTTTTTGGGGTCGAGCTTCATGTTGTGCTTCCTTAGGATGTCATATGTTTCTTTGAGGTGTTTTACATGGCCACCTGCATTCAAAGGCTTGACCAACATATCATCTATGTACGCTTCCATTATTTTACTTATTTGCTTTTCAAACATCTTGTTCACGAGTCTCTGATAAGTGGCTTCGACATTTTTGAGCCTTAAAGGCATCACATTATAACAAAAAGTGCCGAAGTTCGTTATGAACAGAGTTTTTCCTGATTCTTCGAGTTCATCTTAATTTGATTGTACTCGGAATAGGCATCAAGGAAACTCATTAAATCGTGCCCGGCCATGGGCGTCAATCATTTAATCGATGTTTGGTAGTGGGAACAAGTCTTTCAGGCACGTCTTATTCAAGTCCTTATAATCTATGCACATTCGACATTTATTATTCTTTTTCGGAACTACGATTACATTAGCCAGTCAATCGAGTACTTTACGTTCCAGATTGAAACGATGTCAAGTAATTGAGTTATCTTTTCTTTAACAAACCTGTTTTTGATCTCAGCTATTTGGCACTTTTTCTGCCTTACCGGCAGGATACTTGGGTCCAGGCTTAGCTTGTGCACGACCACCTCTACCGGATACCTGTCATATACGCGTGCGACAATGCAAACAATCAATGTTAGTTTTAAGAAAATCAATAAATCCTGACATGAGCTCGGGGTTGAGGCCTGTCCCTAAGTAGAATTTTCTCTCTAAGAATTTTTTGAGCAAAGCCACTTGTTTGAGTTCTTCCGCTGTGGACTTGGTTGAGTTTGTTTCTTTCGGTACCTAAAAATATCTTGGTACCTGGTAGGATTTTGACGACTCCCCCTTTGTCATCTTTATTTGTTTCGGGAGCAGTCGTCGGTTCTTGTAATTTCTATATGTTGAGTTTCTTCCCTTTACTGCTAGAAACTGATACCGCGTTTATTTCCCTTGATGCTAGTTGGTCTCCTCTTATTTGTTTGATTCCCTATAGAGTCGGGAATTTTAGTATTTGGTAATATGTTGATGGAACAACTTCCATCTCATGCAACCATGGTCTACGGGGAATTATGTTGTAGCCCATGTCTCCGTCCACCACTTCAAATAAGGTGGTCTTCGTGACGCCTTCGGCATTTGTAGGCTGCACGATCTCCCCCTGAGTCATCACACTTGCTAAGTTGATGCTTCTGGTTAGCTTGGCTTGTTCTAGCACTCTCCATTGAATGATGTTGGCTGAACTTCCAGGGTCAACCAAAACACGTTTAATCTTGTAAATTAAAACGTTAAGAGAAATTACCAAGGCATCATTGTGTCGCAGAAGGAGTCCATCGGCGTCTTTTTCTGTGAAGGTGATGTCGTCTTTGGCGACTTTCCGGAGTCCGTTGCTATGAGTCACCGATACCTTTGTTTTTTTCGTTGTCGCGAAGTTTACACCATTGATCTCGTTCCCCCCGAAAATCATGTTGATAGTTAGTTGAGGAGGGTCTTCCCCTATCTTCGAGGGATCTGCGTTGTCTTCTGCTGCGGCCATAATTATTCTTAGCCCGGTCGCTTAAGAATTCCCTGAGATGGCCATTTTTCAACAGTGTTGCTACCTCCTCATGCAAATATCGGCAGTCCCCAGTTCGGTGGCCATTAGTCCCATGATATTCACACCATAATTCGAATCTCTCTAGCTAGGATCGGATCTCATCAGCCTTGGAAATCGTGCTTCCTTGATGTTCCTCATCGCTGATACTAGCTCCACTACACTGACATTAAAATTAACTCGGACAGCCTGGGATAAATGGAATCCCCGGAAGTCAATACCCATTTGTCCTACAATGACCTGTTGTTCCATCGCGGTCAACCCTTCTATCGAGGGCGAACTTATCCATCGACCGGAATCCCTTGACGTTGCATCCTTCGGCCGTCTCGTAGGGCAAGAAACGACCCTTAGAAGACCGCCGATCTGCGTCAAACTCATCTTTTGATTTATCCCTATTCTTTTCTCGATCCTAACCTTTGGTTGAAGCCAGAAACCCTAGCCGATCATCTTCTATACTTATCTTTGATTCGTAGTGGTATGGACATCCACCCATGTGGTTTCCTGGAACTCGAGCAAGCTTTTTTCAGCTTCCGGGAAGCGTCGGAACTCCTCCGGTTCAACCCTTTAGTAAATGCCTCAGTTTCCCATCCATCTGGCATAGTTGGTAACAAAATCCTTTCTTTCTAGAATATGATCACGAACTCGCGCAGCATTTTGGACTCTCCTTCCGAAATTCTAAATATGTCCGCCTTCCGAGGCTGGATCTTCCTGGACCCAGCATGGGCCTTGATGAAAGAATCTGCGAGCATCTCAAAGGAAGCTATTGAATGTTAGAGTAAGAGTGAATACCATGTTATGCCTCCCTTCGTGAGAGTTTCTCCGAACTTCTTTAGCAGGACTGACTCAATCTCATGCTGAGTCAATTCATTTCCTTTCCCTGCCGTTGTATAGGTTGTGATGTGTTCCTGAGGGTCCGAAGTCCCATCATACTTCGCTACATCTAGCATTTTGAACCGCTTCGAAATCAACTCTGGTGTTGCGCTCGATTTGAACGGCAACTGGATGTACTTCTTCGAGTCCAGACCCTTCAGCATTAGTGGTGTGTTCGGAATTTGGTCCATTCGAGCGTGAAACTCTTTCGCGTTTTGATCCATCCGCTCGTTCATTTTCCTCATGAATCTCATGAGTTTGGTTTTGAAGGGATCATTGTCACTGCCATTACCAGATCCGCTGTCTATTCCCCCGGCTCCATCGAAGCCGACCTCTCTCCTCGGGGTGTTGTTATCAACCCTTTGTGCTATTTGATTTGCGGGAGCACCGAGAGGAATAGGGCCTCTTTTATTCGTGTTGTTGGAAGCACCTGATAATGCTTGTCTCAGTTTAGTCATGGCCTGGTCTTGCCTTGAGAGATGGCCCATGATGGCCTTTTGCTGCTCCCTTAAGATACTTACCGTCTCCGCAACGTGCTCGTCCTCAGCGTCATCAGGGTTATCTCTCGTACATTTCGGGGATAACACCCTTCGTGGACCGGAGTTTCTACGTCCTCCTCGTTGCGGGTGTCAGTGATTGAATCCTCATGCTGAGGCAGATTTTGTTACGCCTCAACGTTGTGTGTGATGTTGACATCATTGGCTGCAATTTTTTCAATTTTTGCTATGAAACAAAGAATCAAATAAGTTAGTAATAGATGCACAGATCAATTCAATAACGCAATTGTCTAAGCCCCACAGTGGGCGCCAAACTGTTTACCCGGAAAATAGTAGAGTTGAATTTATAGCGTGGTTTATAGAGAAACGAATCGATTTGATCTCAAAATGATAAATAAAATAAATAAAATAAATAAAATACAATACTTAGCGTTGAAATCGAGATGAATAGTAGATAGCTTGGTCCGGGAGCAAGGCTAAGGCACCATTAAGAATAACATTAGACAGAAAATAAAGTATTATTTAGCTTGAAAATAGTGTGTAGCATAAGTTTGTCCTAATTTTCCTCCCGTAAAATGGTTGTTGAAGCCACTATTTATAGCTATACCTAGGGAACAAGGTCCTAGGATCAAGCCACTCTTAAATGATAATAATGGAGCTATTGATGAATATGTAACGACATGTCATGAATGCCAAAATTCTTTGTAACGGCTGCGTATTTAAGAAGAATATTCTTCATTGAATATCATTTGGCAACAACTGTTCGTTTGCTCCCGTTGATAATGTTTCCTTGGGGATCTACCTGGTGCCAACAAAGATGTTGGTCTCGGCCTTGGTTTTCACTTGCTTCATCTTTCGTCTTTCTCTCCCAATTTCACGTGTCACTCTGTCATTCGAGCATTTAATATGAATCGATTTTACCCTATACACACGTAACTTGGGTAGGATGGAGTTATAATTACCTTACCAAAGTTCTAATTCCAACGCGAATTTTGTTTTAAGGCGTTATTTGTATAAATAAAGTTTATACATTTTTGGGATATTCACGTTGTGAAATAAACTTACCAATTTTACAAAGTCTCCATAAAAACGGTAATAAAATGTTTATCATTATTGAAACTTGCCACATGTTAACTAATATAGATTTAAATTTATTTGTAGTTAATGTTTACATCAAACTAACGAATGTAAAATAAATACTTTTTTATACAGACGTTTATCACTTAGCCATATTAACTAATATGTATTTTCTCATTAGTTATTACGTGTTAATATATCTGATTTGGTGTAATTATATTGAGGCCAAATAACTAGTTGACATTACGTTATTCAGGCTGAAAGGTCCGAGGATGGTAAGGTTGAGAGCGGCAAACGGGCAGGTTGGATCGAATATGGGCAGATCGAAAATATGTAACGTAAAAATAGATAAATTATTCGGCCCGACTTATATGTAATACGGATAGAGAATGGGTTACCCCGCGGATAATATGGGTAACCATATTATCCATGGTTTTTTGAATATGATCACTTTTGGGAGAATTTCTAGTTTCCTAAGTTTGAGGATCCCCAATTTGAATCTTTATAAATTTAAAAGCTAAACTCATTAATTATTCATCGGTTATCCATTTTCTAAGTAAATAATATGATTCTTATTTATATTAGACCAGTTTTCAAAATATTCATTATCCAACTCATTTTTTAGTGGATAATATGATTGAATAACTAATCCATGTTACCCCACTAGTTGAGTGGAGGGAGAGGGGTAGCTAGCTTATGTCGGTTCCTAATTTAGTTTGAAGTAGCCCATGTTATCAAATTCACATGAAATTAGGATAAAGTTAGTTGCATTTAGAAAACAACAACATCAGTAAAATTAACAACTTATATGGTTCATCACCTATGAACTTATTAAGCAGTCAATTTATTTATTTAAAATAAATATTTTCGATGTGTGCAAGTTAAACCAGTCTTTAGTACTATAGGTAATAAAATTGGGCAAAGATCACTTTAGCTTGTTGTTTGACCCAAAATTTAGATTTAGGTTTAAACAATTAATTTTTCTTAATAAAATAGGGTTAATCTTAGCCAAAAATAATATTTACTAAATTATTAACTAGTGTCGTGGCAGAATGGCACAAAATCTGTGGTAATAGTGATGGATGTATAATAATAAACAACACTTAATGGCATAAATATGAAGTGAATAGCATTAAATAGCAATAAATGGTGTATAATGGTATTTATGTAAATAAATTTAACAGAGATGACCGAAAAAGAGGATGAAGTCGTGTAATATTCCTTCTAACAATGATAAATGATTGATGAGGCTTTGAATATTCAAGTTCTCCTTGGATCGTGGGAGAAAAGCTAGCCATGGATCTCAAGAAAAAGATGTCTTTTGTATGTGTGTAATAAAGCAAGAATTTCAAGAGAATGTCAAAGTGTTGTTCTTTTACAAATGAATGTCCAATCTCTCCTATAACTATGTCTTTTTCTATTTATAAAGGGACATGTGTCATAAAACCCTAATAGTACAGATTCTGCAAAATGGAATATTCTCTTTAAAATTAAATCAACAAAACTAGCCGTTACTGCTCCGTTAAGGAGGATACTCGACCTCGACCTTGATTTCTGTTGACTCCTCGACATAGCCCCTACCTTTCGTCAGATCACTTAGGCCTCGAACCCGTCTTTTGTTCAAATCATACCGATGACATGTGACAGCCTTCGAAGACTCTCCTAGTGCTAACGTGGCCTAAATATAACTAGGATAATTTTTTGTCTATACACCTGTGGCCGGAATTATTTACGTTCGGTAGCACCAAAGTGTATAAAATTTATATATTTTTTGTATATAATATACAAAAAATATACATACACACACAAAAAATATATAATTGTTTGGATACTATTTTGAAAGCGGCTATACATTATCTTTGTTCCTATTAAAATTGTATGATAAAAATCGATAAATCCATCTTTTATGGGAAAATTACACGACACGTCAAACATTTATACTGTGTTTATCATTTGTAGCTATACTTCAATAAATTTACCATTCATAGCTATATTTAAATTTTACAGCAAATCCATGAAATAAAAGATTAATTGCTTTGAATTGAAAGAAGAGAGCAACAGGCTCTCGTAGCTCAGTTGGTTAGAGCACCCGCTTAGTTAGAGGAGGTCTTGAGTTTGACTCCCAATAGAAATATTTTATTTTTCTATATTTCTGTATTTCGCTAAGTTGTATTCGTCACGCGAAAAAATACAATCGATGCATGTTATATTTGCACGAATATATACAATTATGCGAACGCATATAGTTGATACACGTTGTATTCGTTGCGCGAATGAATACAGTTGACACAAGTTGTATTCGTTGTGCATTTGAATAGCAATGATACGAATTAGTTACAATTGAATAGTAACTACGATTGATAATTAGGCAAACTATGATTATTAGGTTCTAAACTATAGTGATTTATGAAAATTCCTCATCTTTTATTGGGGCCTCATACCAGCCAGCACTTCTATTCTACTTAGGGGTGGACATAAAATCCGAAAAATTGAATTCCGAACCAAACCGAATTAATTTGGTATTTCGGTTGCCGTTTTTTCGGTATATTTCGGTAGCGGTATTTTTGGTAGTTCTGTACGGTATACGGTATTGGATTTTTGATATTTCGATATACCGAAATATTTTAGTTCAAACCCAACTTTATTTTTATTTTCCAGCCCAATAAGCCTAAGCCCACACCCTAAGACCTCTAATTCCCTAATCCCTTAGAGGCTTAGAGGCAGACTTACGGGCAGTATCTGCTCTTACCCCCTTTCCCTTTCTATTTCTAACCTAGACTTCTCTCAAAAATACCAACTTTGCTTGGCTGCTGCAGATTCACGAGTCATGACTCACGACTACAATAGCTTCACGACCTCAGCTATGGCGACTCCTCTCTTCGGCGACTGCTTGTTTGCTCATTGTTGACCTTTATTCATGTTCATAACTTCTTCATTCTTCATTTTTGACCTTCATTCATGCGAGCTATAATTTCTTGGATTTAAACCCAAGGTACTCTGCTAAGTGATCACTGTCCGGCTATAATCTGTTCTAGAAAAGGTTAACTTGTTTGTAAAATAAAGCATTTTTCCTTAGTTTTCGAGGTATGGAGACACTGCCTAAATCCTCTTCGCTTCAATCAAATAGTAAATCCATATAACTTAATACTCTCAATCAATGGATAGCTAAAACTTATGAGTGAACATGGTTTATCAAAAATTCATAACGGATCTGTTAAGATTTAATTATAATATTTTGCAAAATCTTTTAACATTTTGAGTCTGTTTGGTAGTACTCGGGTTGTTTGGTATTAAAAAATGCGAAAAATGTAAATTAAAAATTAACAGAGTATTCTGCAGTGTTGCTTGTAGTGTCCTGTAGTGTTGCTTGTAGTATTTTGCTTGTAGTGTTCTATTTAGTGTTTTGCTTTTAACAATTTGTGTTTGTATTTGTTTTAGTTTTGTATAGATGGCGGATGAAAGTAGAGTAAGTGATGTTGGTTCAACCGAAAGCTTACCTATTACTGATGATAGCAATGCCAACACAATTGATGCTCAAGATTCTAAGAAAAAAAAAGCCATAAAACCTAGATCTATTGTTTGGAAATATTTTGATAAATTTCAAGAAAATGGGGTCGGTAAAGCGAGGTGTAAATATTCTAAGCAAGCTTATGCTGCTAATTCATCTAAGAATGGAACAACAGGATTGAGAAGCCATTTGAATAGATGCAAAGAATACCCACCTAATATTGATAAAGATAATACTCAAACAAGGATAAACTTTCAATCTTGCCAAAATGATGGAGAATCGCTTTGGAAATTGATCAAGAAGTGATTAGGAGGGCTTTAATTGAGATGATAGTTATAGATGAACTACCATTTAGCTTTGTAGAAAAGGAAGGCTTTATGAAGTTTATGAGAATAACCCAGCCACTATTTTGTCTTCCTTCTCGTAGAACAATAACAAGGGACTATTATGAAGTTTATGGTGAACTGAAGCAAAATCTAAGAAGGTCTTTTACAGAAGCACAACCAAAAATTTGTCGCATAATAGACACATGAATATTATTGCAAAGAATAAATTATATGTGTTTGACAACCCACTTCTTTGATAGGGATTGGAAGTTGCATAAAAGAATACTAAATTTATGCCCTATCACTAGTCATAAGAGTGAAGAGATGGCTAAAGGTATTTGTAATTATTTGCTTTAATGGAAATTAGACAAGATGTTCACTGTTACCGTGGACAATGCTTCTTTAAATGATGTCACCGTAAAAGAATTGTCTAAAAAGTTAGATAGGTGAAAAACTATGATGAGTGGTAAACATATTCATGTGAGATGCATGACTCATATACTTAATCTAATTGTGCAAGATGGTTTGAAAGAAATTTATGCTTCTGTCACACGTGTTAGAAATACTGTGAGGTATGTGAGATCGTCGCCTGCAAGGACCTTAAAGTTTAAACAGTGTTGTGCACATGTAAAGCTTAAATGTACAAAAATATTGTGTTCGGATGTTCCTACTAGGTGGAATTCCACCTATTTGATGTTGGATACGGCGCAAAACTTTGAAAAGGCCTTTGATAAGTTTCATCTTTTTTATGATGGATTTTCCGCTTATCTTTGTTCTCATCTTTGTGAAGACGGTAGTAGTGCAGGACCTCTTGAATCTGATGATTGGGTGAATGTGAGAAACGTGATAAGGTTTCTTGCAAGATTTCACGAGCCCACCAAAGAAGTTTCAGGTTCACGTTATGTCACTTGCAATGCTCATTTTGAGGATGTATCTGAACTTTATTGTAATTTGAAAATGTGTTTAATTAGTAAGGATGAGAGTTTGAGAAAAATGGCTGAGCGAATGCAAGAAAAGTTCAAGAAGTGTTGGGGTGATCCTGAAAAGATGAATAAAATAATTTTTATTGTTTCCGTCGTGGATCCACGTAACAAGTTTGAATATGTTAGCCTTGCACTTGATGAACTTTTTGGGGAGAAAAAAGGGAAGAAAATAAATTATGAGGTTTATGCTTATATGAATTCTTTGTTTCTAGAGTATCTAAAAAAGTATTCATCGGGATCTTGTCCTCAGTCTCCATCTAGATCTACTTCATCAGATAACACAAATACATCTAGTGTGAGTGTCATAACTGCATCATTAATAAGGACGAAGCTTCACTTGAAGAAACAAAAGGAAGAAAATGAAAGTGGGTGTGCTTAATCGGAGTTGGATAATTACATTAGTGAAGAACAAGAGCCTTTTAGTGAAGAATTTGATTATCTTAAGTTGATGGAAAACGTATGCTCCTAAATTTCCTATTCTTTCAGAGTTGGCTCGTGATGTGTTGGCCATTCCAATTTGTAGTGTGATGTCGGAATGTGCGTTTAGCACCGGTAGCCGTATTCTTGATTCGTTTAGGAGTTCATTGACTCCTAAATGCGTGCAAGCTCTTATTTGTGTTCAAGATTGGCTTAGAGAAGAGAAGAATCCTATTAGTGTTGAAGAAGAGTGGGAGTATCTTGAGGAACTCAAACTTGGTAAGCCTTAATATTTTGTATGTGTTTTAGTTCAAAATTATATATTACACTTGCGTATGTTGAATGACATATTTGGTCGAATTATTTTTAGATATGGAAAATAATGGAAGCACTACTAGCATTCTTGATGTATAGTTGCAACTTGAGTGGTAAGTTTAATACTCTATTTGTTTGGTGATATACTTTTGTAGTTTTGTAGTTTTGTTCTTTTATCATCAAAATATTATATTCTAACTTATGATTTTATCTTTCTTTTTTTAGGTTTGCTCCTAAAGTGCGCTCACATGTTTGGGAACTCTTTGAGGTGGTCGAAGATAACGAAGAAGTTCGCAAAGTAGAGTGCAAGCACTGTGGTCGAGTCTATAATGTTCATCCAAAGAGGGGTGGCACATATAGTTTAAGGAAGCATATCAGGGGCTGTCTTGAGCATCTTCAAGAAATTCGTATTTAAGTTTATTTGATACAATGTGTTATTTTGAATTTGTTAGACTTTTTAAGCTTAATGTGTTGGACACTTAGGCTTATCCAACAAAAGCCAGTCATTCAGGCATGAATCCAGATCATCTTCAGCTTGCAAAGAAAGAATGCGAAGAACTTTTGGAATTTGATCTGACAGCCCTCTTTGTTTTTGTTGCATCTGAATATTGTCAAATTTTTATTTCTGTTGATGCTTGTTAGATGGCTGATGTTGTTGTTGTTTGCATTCTGCTGCTCGTTTAAAGAAGTGCTTGAATGGACAACTTCTCTAGTCATCTGTGTTTATTGCTTAATGTACTTTAATTCTGCTACTTTTTGTGTTTCTATACTTTAATTAGCCTTGTTAGTCGGTTAGTTGCTTAGTTAGTGTTGAATCCATTTAGGAGATGCGAGGACTGCTTGCTTGGAGCCTTGGAATGTTGGTTTTGGTGTTTTGATGTTACTCTATTTCGTTATTTGGTTGATTTTTGCTGATGCTTGTTAAATCATAGATGGCAGATGCTTGGAATTTGGTTTTGCACTTTTGCTGTTACTTTATTTCTTCTAAATATCATATCAAACACAACAGCCACGAGTATTGTCTAGCAGGCAGCAGCTAGCTTAGCACATCGTGTCCAAACGTCTAGTCCACTGTACACTCCATCTATATCATCTATTCTATTAATGTATCAAATCAAAATCGTACCGAACCAAAGTAAGAAATACCGAACCATACCTAACTACTTTGGTACGGTATTTGGTATACACAATTGATAAATCGAATACCGAAATACCGAACCGAAGTACCGAATGCCCACCCCTAATTCTACTCATGTGCGTCAGGCTTGGGCTAGATTTTAGCATGTTCGCCCAACATTTTAGGAAATAGACGCATTTGTTTTTCAATTCAAAATAAGAACTGATTACAGAAATTAAATAAGCAACTAGTTTCTCTTACTCTCTGTAGCACTTAATAAAAGGTGATGAAAAAATTAAATAAATAAATTGTTTAGCGAATTTCCCAGTTTCGAAAAGAAAAAAAAAATTCCCCTACTTCGTAGTTCAGGTGTTTACTTTTTACCATCTGCTTAACAATTCATTTACTTAACTGTAAATTGTTATAAAATAACGACTATAAAGTAAAGACAAGTATAGAGATAAACTGATATATTATTCAAACTTCAAACTTATGTACATAATGTACTGAAATCTCCTCTATTTATAGAAGAAAAGAAGTTGTTGTGTAAGTTGCTTCTGCAAGCTGCTGTGTAAGTTGCTATTGTACTAGATATAGATAATCTTCTATCGGGAATGATGTTTATCCATAACGGAGTACCGAAAGGATAAGCTCATTGTACCAGAAATAGATAATCTTCTACCCGGGTGATGTTTATCCATAACGGGGTACCGAAAGGATAAGCTCATTGTACCAGATATAGATAATCTTCTATCGGGGGTGATATTTATCCATAACGGGGTACCGAAAGGATAAGCTCATTATACCAGATATAGATAATCTTCTACCGGGGGTGATGTTTATCCATAACGAGGTACCAAAAGGATAATCTTCTTCAGGAGGCTTATTTCTAATAGAGTACTAAATAGATAAACATATTTATGGCGGAGTCTCAAATAGATAAGCTTCTTCACGAAGCTTATTTACAACGGAGTACTAAATGAACATCCATAATATAATATATTTATAACACTCCCCCTTGGATATTCATTAAAAGATAATGTGCTTCATTAAAACCTTACTAGGAAAAACCCCGTGGGAAAAAATCCTAGTAAAGAAAAAAGAGTTCACATATTTAGTAATACGCATAACTAGTTGTCTCATTAAAAACCTTATAAGGAAAACCTTGTGGGAAAACCTTGGAAGGGAAAAAGAGTATAGCGCGTATTTTACTCCCCCTGATAAAAACCTTATTTCAAATATTTGTGTCTCCGTTCCAATCGTGTATATCATCTTCTCAAAAGTTGAAGTTGGCAAAGATTTTGTGAATAAATCTGCAGGATTGTCACTTGAACGGATTTGTTGCATATCAATGTCACTATTTTTCTGAAGATCATGTGTGTAGAATAATTTTGGTGAAATGTGCTTCGTTCTATCTCCTTTTATAAATTCTTCCTTTAATTGGGCTATGCATGCAGCATTGTCTTCGTATAAAATTGTGGATCTTTTATCACATTCCAAACCATATTTTTCTTGAATAAAATGAATCACTGATCTCAACCATACGCATTCCCTACCTACTTCATGAATAGCTATTATCTCAGCATAATTTGAAGAAGTAGCAACAATAGATTGCTTTGTGGAGCGCCATGATATGACAGTACCTCCACATATAAACACGTACCGGCATCTTCATAACCAACAAGATCTGCACTACCTTTGTTAGAATAAAATAAACTTATATCAAGTGTTTTCTTTAAATATCGCAATATATGCTTAATCCCGTTCCAATGTCTCCGTGTAGGAGAAGAGCTATATCTTGCTAGTAAATTAACAGAAAATGTTATGCAAGGCCTTGTAGCATTAGCAAGTGTCACGACCCAAATTTCCCTCCGTAAATTGTCGTGACGACACCTAGTATTATCACAAGGTAAGCCTAGTAGTTGCGGAATAATTGAAATAAAAGCAGAATTCAACAACTAAACTTTGATAGATAACTATATAACTGAAAAATGCCGCTCAGCATGTACAAGTAAACCAACACTCGAGTATACACAATTTCCCAAAATCCGGTAGTCACAAGTCACAAGCTCTAAGAATTTATTCTACTGTCTCTATGCATCAGTAACTAGGAAAAATAAAGGATAAACAACACAAAAGGATAGAGGGGGACTTCGAGATCTGCAGATGCTGGCAGATATACCTTGAAGTCTCTATAGCAGCAGCAAGTACTCTCAACTAATAGCGGGGCTAGTAGGAGGTACCTGGATCTGCATACAAAATATGTGCAGAAGTGTAGTATGAGTACACCATAACGGTACCCGGTAAGTGCCAAGCCTAACCTCGGTCGAGTAGCGATGAGGTCAGGTCAAGGCCCTACTGGAATATAATAATTTAAGATAGAAAATATAGCAATGTAATGAAAGACTGAAAATTTAACAACGAGAAATACAGGAAGGTAACAACACAGCACATAGGGATAAACAACAGGGGAGCTCCCGAGATACCATCTCGTAGTCCCAAAAGTAAATATTCAACAGGGAATCTCCCGAGGTACCGCCTCATAGTCCCAAAAGTAAATATAAAACGTGAATCTCCCGAGGTACCGCCTCATAGTTCCAAAAGTAAATACTCAACAGGGGATCTCCTGAGGTACCGCCTTATAATCCCAAAAGTAAATATGCAGCGAGGATCTCCCGAGGTGCCGCCTCGTAGCCCCAAAAGTAAATATTCAATAGGGATCTCCAGAACTACCGCCTCATAGTCCCAAAAGTAAATATGCAACACGGGAGCTCCCGAGGTATCGCCTCGTAGTCCCAAAGGTAAACACACAACTCGAAATCGATATAAACAACAATTAACAATAAGAAAGCTTACAGTTTAAGACTAAGTACAAGTCACGGAAAAACAGGAAAATCAACTAAGCATGATGTACAGATTTCAAATAAGCAATTAAGGCACGTAAACATGCGATATTAGACTAAACATGATAACTACATATGCTGGTATATCTCATTTAAGATGTAACAAGTTACTACTATGTAAAAACCTGATTTTACAATAATTAGCCCGTATACGCACTCGTCACCGTGCGTACACATCACTCACATATCACAGAATTATCACAACACTACCAAAACCTAAGGGAATTCCCTGCACACAAGGTTAGGCAAACCACTTACCTCGAACCAAGCTCAATCAGTCAATAAGAATGTCCTTTCGCTCTATTTTCCGATTCCAAATGGTCCAAATCTAGCCAAAAGCAATTACATACTATGAATACAACTGTAAGAAATTAATTTAAATAATAACCTACGACTTTAGCAAAGAATCAAAAAATTGCCCCAAAAAGTCAACCCGGGCCCACGTCTCGGAATCGGGTAATAGTCACAAAATATGAACACACATTCAACCACGCGTCCACCCATTCAAAAATTCTCAAATCCGATACCAAAATCTCAATCAAAACCCCAAAATTCGGTTGAAGAACTTTTCCCAGTTTTTCCCAAATTTCTCAACCCAAAACCTTAATTAAATGATGAAATTAACTATGGATTAGTAAAAATTAATCAAAAACAAGTGTAGAA
The DNA here is from genome assembly GCA_002018475.1 of Nicotiana obtusifolia. Taxonomy (NCBI): domain Eukaryota; kingdom Viridiplantae; phylum Streptophyta; class Magnoliopsida; order Solanales; family Solanaceae; genus Nicotiana; species Nicotiana obtusifolia. The sequence goes on along the minus strand of MCJB01037144.1, from coordinate 142,528 downwards.
TTCTTACCCAAAAGTTTCCTCTAAAAAACCCTCGAAATTACGCCTCAATCCGAGCTCACTAGGTCCAAAAATGGAGAATGAAATCAAACCCTCGAACTTAGACCTTTTTTGCCCAGTGAAGTCGCACCTGCGAACCCATAGCCGCATCTGCGGCTCCGCACCTACAGAATTTCCATTGCAGGTGCACTTCTCACTAAGCCCAGCCTCCCCCGCTTCTGCGAGAAAATAACTGCATCTATGCAAGCGCACCTACGGAGGAAATGTTGCACCTGCGACCATTCCCACTCCTGCGCTTCCTGCCATCGCAGAGACGACCTCACTTCTGCGGATACCTTCCTGCTTATGCGATCCCAGCGTCCCCCACTCACTACCGCACCTGTACTCCAAAAGCCACTCCTGCGGCATCGCACCTACGGCCACACCCATCTCAGTTGCAATCACCAGAAGCAGTAGTGCTTTAGCAATGCTTAAGGTCCAAAATTGTTCCGGATTCAATCCGAATCACACTCGGGGCCTTCGGGGCCCCGTTCGAATACACCAACAAGTCCTAAAGCATCATACAGACTTAGTCGAGCCTTTAAATCACATCAAACAACAACAAAAATACGAATCGCATCCCAATTCAAGTTTAATGAACTTTGAAACTTCAAACTTCTACAACCGATGCCGAAACCTATCAAATCACGTCCGATTGACCCCAAATTTTGCACACAAGTCATATTTGACATTACGGACCTACTCCAACTTCCGAAATCGAAACTCCGACCCTGATATCAAAAAGTCCATTTCCGATCAAGTTTTTCCAAAAATTCATCTTTCGCCATTTCAAGCCTAATTCCACTGCGGACCTCCAAATCACAATCCAGACACGCTCCTAAGCCCAAAATCACCCAATGGAGCTAAAGTAACCGACAAAACTCCATTCTAGAGTCGTCTCCATACAGTTCCAACTACGGTCAAATTTCTAGAACTTAACCTTCCGTTTTAGGTACTAAGTGTCCCATTTCACTCTAAAGCCAGAAACAATCCTCCCGCCAAGTCACATAAGCATAAAATGATATAGGGGAAGCAATAATTAGGGGATCAGTGCTAATACTCTCAAAACAACCGGCCCGGTCGTTACATCCTCCCCATCTTAAAACAATCATTCGTCCTTGAACGAGTATAGAGACATACCTGAAGTCGTGAAAAGATGAGGATACCGGCTGCGCATATCATGCTCGGTCTCCTAAGTCGCCTCCTCGACTGGCTGACCCGTCCACTGAACCTTCACTGAAGCAATGTTCTTTGACCTCAAATTTTGAACCTGCCTGTCCAAAATAGCCACTGGCTCCTCAACATAAGACAAATCCTTGTCCAACTGGACTAAGCTGAAATCTAGCACATGAGATGGATTGTCTTGATACTTCCGGAGCATAAAAACATGGAATACTGGATGAACTCCTGCTAGACTGGGAAGCAAGGCAAGCTCATAAGCAACCTCCCCAACTCGCCACAATACCTCGAGTGGGCCAATAAACCTTGGGCTCAGCTTGCCCTTCTTCCCGAACCTCCTAGCACCCTTCATAGGCCAACCATGAATGAGACATCGTGAACCTTTCGGTCCACATAACTCTTCTGTGTGGACTGGGCTGTGCGAAGTCGATCCTGAATCACCTTAACCTTCACCAAAGCATCCTGAACCAAGTCTGTACCCAATAGCCTAGCCTCGCCCGGCGCGAACCAACCCACTGGAGACCGATATCGCCTACCATACAAAGCCTCATACAATGCCATCTGAATGCTCGACAGATAACTATTGTTGTAGGAAAAATCCACGAGTGGAAAGAACTGATCCCAAGAACCCCCAAACTCCATCATACACGCACGGAGTATATCCTCTAGTATTTGAATAGAGCGCTCGGACTGCCTGTCCGTCTGAGAGTGAAATGTTGTGCTTAACTCAACTCAAGTACCCAACACATGCTGACGGCTCTCCGGAACTGCGATGTATACTGCGTACCCCGGTGAGTGATGATAGATTCTGGCATGCCATGAAGTCTGACAATCTCGCAGATGTAAACTCGAGCCACGTGCTCGGAAGAATAAGTAGTCATCATAGGAATGAAATGAGCTGACTTGGTTAGCCTATCCACAATCACCCAAACTACATCAAACTTCTGTTGAGTCCGTGGAAGCCCAACAACCAAATCCATAGTGATCCGCTCCCATTTCCACTTCAAGATCTCTAGATTTTAAAGCAACCCACCTGGCTGCTGATGCTCATACTTCACCTGCTGGCAATTTAGACACCGAGCTACATACTCTACTATGTCCTTCTTCATTCTCCTCCACCAATAATACTGCCTCAAGTCATGATACATCTTCGCGGCACCCCGATGAATGGAGTACCGCGAACTATGAGCCTTCTGGAGAATCAAATCATGCAAACCATATACATTAGGTACACATAGCCTGCCCTGCATCCTCAATGCACCATCGTCTCCAATAATAACCTCTTTAGCATCAACGTGCTGAACCGTGTCCTTAAGGACAAGCAAATGGGGGTCGTCATACTGACGCGCCCTGATACGATCATAAAGAGAAGACTGAGAGATCACACAAGCCAAAACTCAACTCGGCTCAAAAATATCCAATCTAACAAACTGGTTGGCCAAAGCCTGAACATCCAATTCCAATGGCCTCTTTACTGCTGGCAGATATGCTAAGCTGCCCAAACTTTCCGCCCGGCGACTCAAGGCATCGGCTATCATATTGGCCTTTCCGGGATGGCATAGAATTGTAATATCATAATCCTTATGCAACTCTAACCACCTCCACTAACACAAGTTAAGATTCTTCTATTTGAACAGATGCTGCAAACTCCGGTGATCAGCGTATATCTCGCAAGGAACACTGTACAAATAGTGCTGTCAAATCTTTAAGGCATGAACTATAGCTGCTAATTCAAGATCGTGGACAGGATAGTTCTTTTCATGCACTTTCAACTGTCTGGATGCATAGGCAATCACCCTACCGTCCTGTATCAACACCAACCGAGACCAATCCGTGACGCATCACAATATATAGTATAAGACCCGGAACCTGTAGGCAATACCAATACTGGGGTTGTAGTCAAAGCTGTCTTGAGCCTTTGAAAGCTCTCCTCACACTCCTCTGTCCACCTGAACAGAGCATCCATCTGGGTCAGCCTGGTCATAGGTGCTACAATAGATGAGAAACCCTCTACAAATCGACGGTAGTACCCCGCCAAAACCAAGGAAACTCCGGATCTCCGTAGCCGAGGACGGTCTAGACCAGCTCTGCACTGCTTCAACCTTCTTCGGATCCACCTTGATCCTCTCACTCGACACTACGTGGCCCAAAAATGCCACTGAATCCAGCCAGAACTCACATTTTGAGAATTTTGCATATAACTTCTTTCCTCTAAAGGTCTGAAGCATAGTCCTCAGGTGCTTCTCATGATCCTTCCCACTAGGGTAGTACACCCGAATGTTGTCAATAAACATAATGACAAATGAGTCAAGATAGGGCCAAAATACACTATGCAGCAAATGCATGAATGCTGCTGGGCGTTGGTTAGCCAAATGACATTACAAGGAACTCGTAGTGACCATACCGAGTCTTGAAAGCAATTTTCGAGATATCTGGCTCCCGAATCTTCAACTGATGATAGCCTGAACGTAAGTCAATCTTGGAAAACACCCTAGCACCCTATAAATGATCAAATAGGTCATCAATACGAGGCAATGGATACATGTTCTTCACTATAACTTTGTTCAAGTGGCGATACTCGATGCACATACGCATAGAACCATCCTTCTTCTTCACAAACAAGATAAGGTCACCCTAAGGTGACACACTGGGCCGAATGAAGCCCTTATCAAGCAATTCCTGTAATTGTTCCTTTAACTTAGGAGAAGCCATACGATATGGAGGAATAGAGATGGGGCAACAAATCAATACCAAAATCGATATCCCTGTCAGGCGGCATGCCCAGAAGATCAGCTGGAAATACATCTGGATAATCCCTCACTACTAGAACTGACTCAACTGTAGGGGTATTAATACTGATATCTCTCACATAAGCTGGATACGGGTCACACCCCTTCTCAAACATTCATTGAGCCTTTAGAAATGAAATAACTCCTCTAGGGGTGTAATCTAAGGTACCTCTCCACTCTAACTGTGGTATCACAATCTTGGCGTGACAATCAAGAATAGCATAATGGGGCAACAACCAATCCATGCCCAATATAATATCAAAATCTACCATACTGAGCAATAATAAATCAGCTCTAGCCTCAAAACCACTAAGAACAACCAAACATGACCGATACACACGGTCCACAATAATAGAATCTCTCAAAGGTGTAGACACATAAACAGGAGAACTCAAAGAATCACGGGCTACGCCAAATAAGGAGCAAAATAAGATGACACATAGGAATAAGTGGAGCCTGGATCAAATAAGACTGACGCATCTCTATGACAGATCGAAACAATACCTGTAATGATAGAGTTAGATGCAACTGCCTCTGTACGAGCAGGAAGAGCATAATATCTGGCCTGGCCTCCCTCTCTAGGGCAACGTCTACTTGCCCGACCTCCACCTCGAGCTGGCTGAGCAGGTGGAGTGGTAGCTGGTGCAGTAATCATAGCCTGGGGACCCGGTGGATCACGCGGTGCCTGAGTAGTCTGTGGAGGTGCACCCCTCCTAAGTATGGGGAAATCCCTCACCATATGGCGAGTGTCGTCACACTCAAAACAAGCTCTCAGAGGGCGTGACTGTTGTGGCTGGCTAGGGCCAGGTCGCCTGGACTAACCGCTGAAAGCGGCCCATGCAGGAGGTGCACTAAACAATGGTGGTGCATAATAAGGATCCTGGAGACTAGGAGGGACCGGAATACCACTGGCGGCTGGAAGTGCTGAATGAACAGGGCGACTCTCGTAGCCCCTACCATGACGAGTTGTCGCTGGGGCACGAGTACCACTATAAGTGCCAGACTCTCAAGACCTCTTGGCCTCTCTATCCTCTCTCTCCCCAGTCAGCATACCCTTCAACCTCCTAGCAATACCAGCAACCTGCTGATATGCAATATCCATCTCCAACTCTTGGGCCATGCTAAGTCTGATACTGGGGTTGAGCCCTCGATAAATCGACGAACTCTTTCTCGAGCCATAGCAACCAAGCCTGGTGCATGCCTAGACAAATCACTGAAGCGAACTGCATACTCTAACACAGTCATAGAACCCTGGAGTAACTGCTCAAACTCGGCACGCCATGCATCTCTAAGACTTTGGGGAACATAATCCCGTAAGAACATACTCGAGAACTGAGTCCAAGTGAGTGAAGCTGCCTCTGCCGGACTACCCAACTCGTAAGCGCGCTACCACTGATAGGCCGCTCCTCTAAGCTAGAACGTAGTGAAAGAAACCTCACTCGACTCTGCTATACCCATAGTACGGAGGATACGGTGACACTCCTCAAGAAAACCCTAGGCATCCTCTGACGCCAAGCCACTGAAAGTAAGAGGGTGGTACTTCATATAGCTCTCGAACCTGAGGTCCTCCTCAAAAACTGTTGCCCTACCCTCGGGCTGAACTGGGGCTACCGACTGTACTGGTACGACCTCTCGAACTTGATCAACCCGAACCCGCTACTCTGGGGTGCGGACAGCGGGAGTCAATGCTTCTCCCCCCGCCTGAGATGTGGCAGGAGCAAGTGGAATCAACCTTGCCTGAGCTAGAGTACCGAACATGCTCAGGAACTGTGCAAGGGTCTCCAGAAGAGCCGGTGCAGTAACAGGCGTCTTAGGCGCCTGTGCTCCAACTGGAGCTACTGGTGGCTCCTCTATAGCAGCTTGTGCGGGTGCTCTGGCTGCACTACATGGACGTCCTCAGCCTCTAACCCGGCTCCGGACTCTTGCGGCCCTAGTAGGGGGCACGGGTGCCAGGTCATCTGATCTGGCTGTACGTGTCTTCACCATCTGTGAGAGAATAAAAGAAAGAAATTTAGAATTCCGAAGTCAAAAATTTTGCACGACATGGAATCAAAGAAGTGAAATTTTCTTAATAGTTCCATAGCCTCCCGAAGATAAGTACAGATGTCTCCGTACCGATCTGCGAGACTCTACTAAACCTGCTTGTGACTCATAACACCTATGAACCTAGAGTTCTGATACCAACGTGTGATGACCCAAATCTCCCTCCGTAAGTCATCGTGACGGCACCTAGTCTCTACGACTAGGTAAGCCTAGCAGTTGTGGAATAATTGAAATAAAAGCATAATTCTACAACCACACATACTAGTATATCTCATTTAAGATGTAACAGGTTACTGCTCAGTAAAAACCAGATTTTACAATAATTAGCTCGTGTACACGCTCGTTACCTCGCATACACGGCACTCACGTATCACAGAATTATCACAATAGTACCAAAACCTAAGGGATTTCCCCCCACACAAGCGTCCGCAGACCTCGGAGTCCCCTTCTATACTTTTGTGTCGTTTCTCCTTTATTTTTCTTAGTTATTGATGTATAGAGACAGTAGAACAAATTCTTAGAGCTTGTGACTTGTGACTACCGGGTTTAGGGAAATTGTGTATACCCGAGTGTTGGTTTACTTGTACATACTGAGCGGTATTTTTCAGTTATATGGTTAGGCAAGCCACTTACCTCGAACCAAGCTCAATCACTCAATAAGAATGTCTTTCCCAGATTTTCAGAATCTGAACGGCCCAAATCTAGCCAAAAGCAATTGCATACTATAAATACAACTATAAGAAACTAATTTAAATAATTAAACTACGACTTTAGCAAAGAATCGAAAAATCGCCAAAAAAGTCGACCCTAGCCCACGTCCTAGAATCAGGTAAAAGTCACAAAATATGAACACCCATTCAACCACGGGTCCACCCATACCAAAATTACTAAAATTCGATACCAAAATCTCAATCAAAACCCAAAATTCGGTTGAAGAATTTTTTCCACTTTTTTCCAAATTTCTCAACCCAAAACCTTTATTAAATGATGAAATTAACGATGGATTAGTGGATATTAATCAAACAAGTGTAGAATTCTTACCCAAAAGTTTCCTCTAAAAGACCCTCGAAATTTCGCTTCAATCCGAGCTCTCTAGGTCCAAAAATGGAGAACGAAATCAAACCCTCGAACTTAGGCAATTTTTGCCCAGCGAAGTCGCACCTGCGAACCCACAACCGCCCGCATCTGCAGCTCCACACTTGCAAAATCTCCATCGCAGGTATGGCTCTCACTAAGCCCATCTCCCCGCTTCTGCGAGAAAACAACTGCATCTACGTGATAAGTGAGGATTTTTACTACTTATTAGTGTCTTTTAGCTATCGTTTTAGTTAACAAGCGTTTAGTTGTGTTCCCGAAAACTGATGAAATATGCTAAATTACAGGAATATTGGAAGATGAACTCCCGAGATAAAATCTAACTCAAGAAGGAGTAATCTGAACTCAAGGACAAAAAAGGCACAAAAGCTCGTAAATGCGGACGGCAGAATATCATCTGCGGCCGCAGGTTATGAAGGAAAACCCATCAGAGACTGGTGCAAAGTGTGGTCCGCACATGAATTGTGCAGCCACAGAAGCTGGGTCAGAGTAATGTTCAGAGAATCTACAATTCAAGTCCAAGAAAAGTGCGGACCACACAATTATTGTGCAGCCGCAGAAGAAGAGTTGTGCGGCCGCACATGTAAAAGTGCGGACTGCAGAAGAGCAAGGTGCGACTGCACATGTAAAAGTGCGGACCATAGAAAGAGCACAGTGCGGCTGCATTTCAGAATTATGCGGCCGCAAACTTCCAATCCTGTCAAGCTGAAGAAAAGTGCGGACTGCACATGAAATTCTGCGGCCGCGGAACATTTGAAAGGGAATTTTTGTCCCGAATTTCTAGCCCTATATAAATAGACAAGTTTCACATTTTTAGGTAACTTTGGACATCATCAGCTATAATAGCCAGTTCTCTTTACTTCTTTTAGTAGTTTTTCATATTTTGAGCTATTTTGACATAGATTTTATCATTTCAATCTTGAAATATGAGTTTAATTATCATTTCTTCTTCTTTTTCTTCAATTTCAAATATGAGTAGCTAGATTTTTACTAGGGTTGCGACCCAACCCTTGTGTGTAAACTTAACGGGTGTTTTATTTATTGCTTGTTTATGGTTGGGTGTTTATTATTTAGCCGTATTCTTGCTTTTATTTGACGAATAAATAGTTGCAAAAATTAGTTCATACCTATTTGACTTGGTCTCTACTTGAGAAAGAGAGACTTTATATAGGAGAACTTGGCTAGCAAGAAATTGGGTCAATCGAGAGATTGATAAACCCAATTAAAGGGTGGAACCTAGAGATAGTAAAACCCGACTTGAGATTTTTATCAACTATTTTGTTCAATATCCAATTGGACTTGAGAAAGCCAAATTGGGAAAAATAACTCTCTAATCGAGAAGTATTGAGTGGGTAACCGAGTGTTGATAGCTATGATACACCCCGACCAATAAAACAAGCTTTGACGTTTACAACCCGTTAGGCAAGCACCTAGGCCAAGTTCCTAGGCCAAGATCATACCCCTAGGTCTTTTACAACATTTGAAAAATAACAAAAATAAATTCCTAGTTCTATTTCTTAAATTGCAGTTGTAGTTTAAATTAGACTTTAAAATAAACCAATTTTTGCAGAGTGCAAATTTAGATATACAAACTCACACGCTAAGATATATACTACTAACTCCCATACATAGAGCTCCCTACAGAAATCGACCCCGACTCTTATTGGGCATTACTATTTAATCGACCGTTTTCATAACCTCAAATAGAGGAGTGAAATTGGACGAGATCGATTTTTGGCGCCATTGCCAGGGAGCTAAAAAATGGTGTTAGTTATATATTTAGGTGTGTTTTTTTGGAATATCTTCTTTTCCTTCCTTGTTACTAATGGTTGAGTTATTGTAGGTTCAATCATGGCAAACAATGAGCTCGAAAATATAGCTTTAGGAGATGTGGACTTTGAGGATGATCAAATGGATGAGATCCCTTTTGAACCTCAAGGCAATAGATGAGGCCGAGTGCCTCAAGACAATGTGCCCGCTCTACCCCCACCTCCACCACGAGCAGCTCCACATCGGTTGTTGCTGAATGAAGGGTAAGCAAGTGCAAAAGTCCCTCCCCGTATTAGAGTAGACAACTTTCAAATAACCATCGTGATGCTCACTTTTCTCGAGCAACGAGGGTTCTTCACTGGTACATCGGGTCAAAATGCATATAAACACTTGAAGGGGTTCGTCGATACATGTTGGGGGAGCAAAAAAACAAATGTCTACGAGGATTATTTGAGGCTAAGGCTTTTCCCTTCTCTCTACGGGGTAAAGCTTTAGATTGGTTGGAACGTTTGCCAAATCATTCCATTCATACTTGGGATGAACTAGCGGAAAAATTTATTTCAAAGTACTTCTCTCCGGGGCACATGGCTATTCTTTCGAGATGAAATTCTAGTATTCAAGCAAGAACCCAATGAACCACTACACGAGATATGAGAAAGGTATAGAACAATGGTGAAAGAGTGCCCCAATAACGATATGACGGAGAACATGATTCAACAAACTTTCTATCGGGGGATCAATACCACCAACCAATGTGTAGTGAATCAACTTGCCGGCGGGAACTTCATGACTATGCTTTATGCGGAGGCATGTGATATTTCGGATGAGACGGCGGATACTTCATCGGCGTGGCAATCTAGAGCCAATGTTTCACAATGTGATCCCGATGTGATATTTCTTCATAAAGAGTTACATGACCATGGACAAGCGATAGCCGAGTTCACAATCACCATGAACCAATTGGCAAAGGATCAACTTCAACAAGTGCAAAACCCGAGGCAAGTCAATGCAATTGAGGGAGTAAATATGATGGTCAACAAGAGAAGAACAAGAAGTCTTCAAGTCCAACAAAGAGTGGACAATTTTGTGCAATATGATACTGCATTTGATCAAAGCGATTCTTACAATGACCAAGAAGAAGAGGTCCAATATGTGAACAATTTCCAAGGGCAAAGAAATAATTTCCAAGGCCTTAGTCAACAACAAGGGAGACCTTCAAACAATCAAGGCAGTTGGAATTCTCAAAATCAAGGTAATTAGAATGGTGGAAACAATCAAGGAAATTGGAATAACAATAATCAAGGCAATTGGAGTGGAAGCAAAAACTAAGGGAATTGGCATAACAATAATAACCAAGGCAATTGGGGAGGCAACAACCAAGGCGGGTGGAACTACAATCAAGGAAATCGAGGGACGGGTTCTCAAAGGCCCCCTGATGTATCAACAACCGAGCAACCCACCTCCTTATCCTTCGCATGGTCCTAGTTCTTCCAACAATGAAATAGGCTGTACTGAGAACATGTTCCAGAAAATGATGGAGAATAATGCCGATTTTGATGCCCAACTTACTTCACACAACATATCGATCCGCAATCTAGAGGTACAAATTGGTCAAATCTCTCAAGCGTTAAATTCTCACCTAAAGGGGCACTACCAAGTGACACGGTGGTGAACCCGAAGGGTGGAAACAATACGGGACATGCCATGGCCGTTACTAGAAGAAGTGAAAGAGGTGGGAATGCACCCGCCTCAAGTCAAAGGCAACTTGTGGATGATGAGCAAGTGCATCCAATGTAGTACAAGCAAATGATGAAGTGCGGACTGATATTGATGACACAGTGGAAGAGACTCAAAAGGGAGTGAACCCGTTTTGGGAATATGTTATTGACATACCGGAACCGGTAGTGCAAAAGCCTAAGGCACCATTGCCTAGGCCACCTCCGCCATATCCTCAAAGACTCGCCAAGAAAAATAGCGAGAATCAATTCAAAAAGTTCATTGATATGATGAAGAGTCTCTCGATAAATGTGCCATTAATTTAAGCCTTGGAGCAAATTCCCAGTTATGCAAAATTTATGAAGGACTTGGTGAGAAAGAAGCAGTTGATGAATTTTGAAACTATCAAAGTCACTCACCAAGTGAGTTGCAATTGTGCATTCGATGGCTCTTAAATTGGAATATCCCCGTGCTTTCACAATCCCTTGTACTATTGGAAGTGCCGAGTTTGCCAAAGCTCTTTGTGATCTTGCGTCGAGTATCAATTTGATGCCATATTTGATTTTCAAGACCTTGGGAATTGGGAAACCAAGACCAACATCTATGAGATTACAAATGGCCGATCGTACAATGAAGAGACCGTTGGGAGTGATTCAAGATGTATTGGTTCATGTTGATAAGTTCATTCTCCCGGCAGATTTTGTTATTCTTAATTGTGAAATAGACTATGAGGTGTCGATTATTCTTGGAAGACCTTTCCTTGCTACAGGGAAGGCTCTTGTTGACGTGGAAGTCGGAGAACTCACTTTCCGGGTGGGTGATGAAAAGGCAGTGTTCCACGTGTGCAAATCTATGAGGGAACCGAATGGCAATGAAGTGTGTTCATTAGTGGACTTGGTGATATGTTGGAGGCCGTCTTGCTCAACTTTGACGATGACGAGATGGATGGCTTCATGGAATGTGTGAATTCTTTGCAAGGAATGGGGTCGTACAACTATGCACCCCGAAAACTTTCCTTGGATCTTGAAAATAGGAAAACTCCTCCTACAAAGCCTTCAATTGAAGAGCCTCCTACCTTGGAGTTGAAGCCATTGCCTCCACATCTTAGGTATGAATTCCTTGGCCCTTGTTCTACTTTACCAGTTATTCTTTCCTCTTGCTTGACTAACGTGCAGGTTGACTCTACATTGGCGGTGCTCCACAAACGGAAGAAAGCTATTGGGTGGACTTTGGCAGATATTCGGGGAATAAGCCCTGCATTTTGCATGCACATGATTAACTTGGAGGAAGATGCCAAACCCTCCATTGAACATCAAAGGAGACTCAATGAAGCCATACAAGACGTGGTCAAAAAGGAGATCATCAGGTGATTAGATGCCGGGGTTGTCCACCCCATTTCCGATAGTTCGTGGACTTCTCCTGTGCAATGGGTCCCAAAGAAGGGGGCATAACAGTGGTCACCAATGACAAGAATGAGTTGATTCCCACAAGAACTGTGACCGGGTGGAGAGTGTGTGTGGACTATCACAAACTAAACAAAGTCACAAAGAAAGACCATTTTCCACTCCCTTCCTTGACCAAATGCTTGATAGGTTGGCTGGCCTTGCTTTCTATTGCTTTCTAGATGAATATTCGGACTACAACCAAATCCATATAGCCCCAAAAGATCAAGAGAAAACAACTTTCACTTTTCCACATGGCACTTTCGCTTTCAAGTGGATACCATTTGGCTTATGCAATGCACCGCAAATTTTCAACGATATATGATGGCGATATTTAAGGATATGGTAGAAAACTACCTTGAAGTCTTCATGGATAATTTTTCGGTAGTCGAGGATTTCTTTGATGATTGTTTGGAAAATTTTGATAGAGTATTGGCAAGGTGTGAAGAAATGAACTTAGTGTTGAATTGGGAGAAATGACATTTCATGGTCGAGAAAGGCATTGTCCTTGGCCACAAGATTTTAAATAATGGCATAGAGGTCAACAAGGCAAAAATAGAGGTGATTTTGAAACTTCCACCTCCAACTTCGGTGAAAGGCGTGCGAAGTTTCTTGGGTCACGCGGGGTTCTACCGGCGCTTCATAAAGGATTTTTCTAAAGTGGTGAACCCATTGTGCAAGCTCTTAGAGAAAGATGCTAAGTTTCACTTCAATGATGATTGCATGAGAGCTTTTGAATTGCTAAAGTTCAAGTTGACAACAACTCCCATTATCACTACTCCTAATTGGAGTATTCCTTTTGAGCTCATGTGCGATGCTAGTGATGTAGTGGTTGGAGCAGTTTTGGGGAAACGTATCAACAAGATTTTTCATCTGGTCTACTATGCTAGTAAGACCATGAATAATGCCCAAGTCAATTATACCATTACATAGAAAGAGCTCCTTGCCATTGTGTTTGCAATTGAGAAGTTTCGCCCATACTTGATGGGTGTAAAGGTTATTGTTCATACGGATCATGTGGCACTTTGTTATCTTATGAGCAAGAAAGATTCAAAAGCTCGGTTGATGAAATGAGTGCTACTATTGTAAGAGTTTGATATTGACATCCAAGATCGAAAAGGGAGTGAAAATCAAGTGGCGAACCACTTGTATCGTTTGGAGGAGGAGGGGAGGCTGCATGATGGCCTTGAAATCAATGAATTCTTTCCCGACGAGCAACTCTTGGCTATTTCAATGAAGGACGTGCCATGGTTTGCCGATCTAGCAAACTTCCTTGTGTGTGAAATCATTCGGATGAGTTCTCTTCAAATCAAAGGAAGTAGCTCAAACGGGATTGTCAAGATTATTATTGGGACGAGCCTTACCTCTTCTGGATATGCACATATGTGGTAATTAGAAGATGTGTACTGGATGAACAGCAAATTATTATTCCTGAGGCTTGCCATTCTTCACCCTATGGTGGTCACCATGGCGGAGCAAGAACGACGGCTAAAGTGCTAAGTTGTGGTTTCTATTGGCCCACTCTCTACAATGATGCAAGTGATATGGTGAAGAGATGTGATGAATGCCAACTGGACCGGTGGAATCTCGAAGAAGAATGAAATTCCTCTCACTACCATTTTGGAAATCGATATCTTTGATGTGTGGAGTATTGACTTCAAGCTGTCCAACCCTACCGAAGTACCAAAAGCTTTCGAGGCTTACACCTCCCTATTACAGGACCTAAAAAAAGGCTTTCAGTAGCGCCCTTAGAATCTTGGTTCTTTTGTGAGTTCTTGTGGAAACACCTACATCTTGGTCGTAGTTGATTATATGTCTAAATAGGCTGAGGCCGTTGCTCTACCTAACAATGAAGCGAGAAGTGTGGTGGTGTTCTTGAAGAAGAATATTTTCACAAGATTTGGTACTCCGCGGGCTATCATACGCGATGGGGTGTCGCATTTTTGCAACAAGGCTTTTGACACTTTGCTTAACAAGTATGGCGTCACTCATAAAGTTACGAATCCCTATCATCCTCAAGCTAGCGGTCAAGTGGAAGTCTCCAACTGGGAGATAAAGAGTATCTAGTCTAAAACAGTGAATGCTAACCGGACAGATTGATCAAAGAAGCTTGATGATGCATTATGGGCTTATCGGACTGCTTACAAAACTCCTATTGGGATGTCTCCATACCGGTTGGTGTTTGGAAAAGATTGTCATCTTCCGGTGGAACTTGAGCATAAAGCCATGAAGGATTTAAAGAAGTTGAACCTTGATTGAGATGCAGCCGCTAACTTACAAGTTGCACATTTGAATGAATTGGATGAGTTCTGGTACCATGCACATGCAAGTTCGTCTTTGTATAAAAAAAATAATGAATTACCTTCATGACAAATACATCCAAAATAAGGAGTTCAAGGTGGATGATCTTGTATTGGTATTCAACTCACAGTTGAAGATGTTTCCCGGAAAGTTGAAATCTAAATGGAGTGGTCCCTTTGAAATTGTGGGTGTGACACCTTTTGGTGCATTAGACTTGAAATTCAAAAATGATGAGATATTCTGAGTCAATGGTCACCGGGTGAAGAGCATTATTTTGGGACAAGCTGATGATGGTCGCATGGTGGCAGTTATTCATTTGAGCTTATGGTAATCTACGTCGTGCCACGATATTAAATCAGGCGCTTCTTGGGAAGCAACCCATGTTTCTTTTTCTTTTGCTTTTCTTCTTTTGTAGATAGGTATTGTTTTTGTGCTAACTAGATTTGAAGTGTGTTGCAGGAATGAGTGTGCTTTACAGGAACTGTGCTCAGAAAAATTGGCTAAGTGTGGAAAAAGTGCGGACCGCACGTGTATTGTGCGGACCGCACAATTGTGAGTGCTACAGCAGAAGGCAACTGCGGCCGCACAATTTCAGTGTGGACCGCACAACTCGGAAATGAAGAATGCAAACTCTCTGAAGTTCGATCTATCAGAGAAATGGCCAATTTGCGGCCGCACATCAAATTTTGCGGTCCGCAGCCAATATCTGCGGTCGCATCCCAAATTGTGTGGACCGCATATCATCAAGGGCCTTTGAGCCCCCAGGTAAAAGAGTGCGGACCGCAAAGGAAATTCATTGGCCGAACTCCTCACTTGTCCCTAGAGCCCGATCGTTAACAATAAATAGTAACCTTAAGGGCTACTGTACATTTTTTTTTCCTCTCTAAGCACTCTAAACTCTAACACTTGGAAATCATCTGTTCAATCTTCTGCTACACTAAATCCATAGTTGTGATTACTCATCTGCACTACTTCATATCTGGTATGCTTTAGTTACTCCTAGAATATTTCAATTTTTAGTTTAATTTACAATATTTAGGTAGTTTTAGGCCATTTGTTAATAGATTTCAATTTACTACCATGTGGGGTTTAAACTGTTTTGAGTTAACTGATAATTGCTCTGTGGGGAATGGGTGATGTGTTATGCTTAATTGTTAATACCATGTCGAATTTGTGCTAAAAGTGAACAACCCAAGAAAGTCTGCTCATAATTGTTTGAAGTCTGCGGCCGCACAAGTAATTGTGCGGTCCGCAGAAGTTAAGACTAGGTACTGTAAGTAAGGCTGAATCTGCGGTTGCACTTGAAACTATGCAGTCCGCAGAAATACTATCATGGGCGCAGAAAAGTGAATGCGGCCATAGAACAGTGTAATCTATGTCATCAGAGAGTTGCCACTTTTGGGATATCTAATATGCGGCCGCAATGATAAAAAGTGCGGACCGCACTTCACATCTGCAGTCGCACTAATAATTGTGTGGACAGTAGTTCCATTTTCGTGGCCGCAAGTTCAAGTTGTGTGCCCCGCACAACCCACTCTGCGGCCTCACTTGTAATTATGCGGACCGCATTTCCCCACCCTGCACTCATGTTCAACACTCTGTTATACTATCTGTTTTAATTTGAACCATAACTAACTGCTGCTATTGCTTGTTACAGAAAATGGTTAAATCTCGTGGTCGCGGTGACAGTTCAAAGGGGAGGGGTGAACCTTCCAGGGGTTGAGGCAAGAGTACTTTACCCCTCGCCCTCCAAAAGATAATCTCAAAGAAGACTACAGCCGGTCAAGAGAGAAATGCCAAGCCTTCTGTATCCAGTTCTTATGCCCCGTCTAGGGAAACATCAGAGGGAAACTCGGTTCAAGCGCTGTCGGCTTTCCAATCAAATCCATCAAGAAGGTATCAATTCGGGACGAGCCTTCCACTTCACATAGCACCTTCGAGGGTTCGAAAAGTGCTAGTCACGGCTTCCGCGCCCTCCTCTACACCTTTCCCTGAGGCACCAACTACTACAGTTGATGACATCCTAGAAGATGGCCGAGGGAGAGATACGACAGTTACAGGCCTTGAGAGGTCGAAGAAGAAAGAGGTCTGCGAGGAGCGTTTCTTCAGTCTAGCTGCCTTCACCAGCTTCTATGGGTGGTGGTCCGGTGAGATCGCTCACTCTTGAGCGACAATTCCAAAGCAAAGATCTCGACAAGTACAATCCAGCAATGTTGAGACAGTTCTGAGAGAGAAAGGGGTGGATGTGGTTCACCCAGACTGTTGTGGATGCCAAGGAGTATTTGGTCCAGGAGTTCTATGCCAATGTGGCACACATAAAGAAAGGGACCAAAGTGACGAAAGTGAGGAATCTGAAGGTGAGGTTTGACCAACACACACTGAACTCCTATTTGGGGTTTGAGGATGTGGAACCAGTACAGTACTTGGAGAAGCTGGCATTGGGTGATGCAGCTCGCCCATGGTTAGCTAAGCTCCTTGCAGCCCCGGGGCCACAACCACCATGGATCACTGCAGGGATACCTATTCGGCAGAACACCCTAAACTTTGAGGCGAAGGGATGGCAGACCTTCGTATGCAGTAGACTAGACCCGTGCCAGAATGAGACCAACCTACCTATTCCACGAGAAGTGCTAGTCGCCTCTATTATCGTCGGGTACCCGATCAATGTGGGTGCCGTGATGTCGGCCAACACGTCCGTGGTGCCGGTGGGTGCCGTGATGTCGGCCAACATATCCGTGGTGCCGGGCAAGCTGATACGTCCTACCCGTATCCCAACACCATCACTGAGTACCTTACAAATGCAGGGGTAGAGCCTAGAGATTTTGACACGAAGGTTCGGGCAAAGAAGCCCTTCTCTTGGTATTCTCTAATGGATGTCCACAACCCAAAGAGAAGGGTCAACCAACTACCACCGTAGGGCAATTTGATGAGCCATCGGTAGTGGTTACACAGACAGCTGATATGCCATCCACTTCAGTAGAGCCTTCTGCCAGTGCACTTGCCATGCCTCCACCTTCAGCCTCACTGCCTCCCAGCTTGGCTTTGAAGCCGGTGCCTATGCCTTCTGCTCTACTTACTGTGCTGCGAGTCTCCAGACACTGGCGAGCCTCAACAACTAGATGCAGACAGCTACTGCAAAGCTGTCTGACATATCCGGTCAGGTTGCAGCACAGTCATCTATTCCGGCACCTCAGATCCCCCCCCTCCCCCACAGTTGAAGAAACCTTGAAGAAGCTCTTGGACAACCAGAACACAATTATGGCCACTCTGATACAGCATTGGTCAGTCATAGAGGAGCTGGGAAAGGAAGTGAAAAAGATGCGAAAGTCCCAGGCTTCCAAGAAGTAAGTGGACAAGCTCTAGTGATAGCTTAACAAGATTGCAGCAGCCGGAGACATTCCATTTGATATGCTGATAGACCCGCACCACCTAGGCCCAGATCCTACAGATCCTACAGCACCAGCTGGCTAGTCTGAGGAGCCAGATACTGCTGCTGACACTCCGAGGCAGTACGTCAGATGTTCACCAACCTAGTCACTCCCGGACTTGAGGATGATGAGATCTAATTGGTTGAGGCTGCGGTCGATGCCAGTGCTGAGGACACAGAGATGGCCACAGAGCCATAGGGAGTTTTCTTCACTCTCTCCTTCTTTTACTCTTATGTTGTTAAGCATTGGGGACAATGCGTATTTTTATTTTTGGGGGGGGGGGGGTGGAGTTTCTTTGACATCTTGATGATTATGTATTTTGATTACTATGAGAAAATTGGCCTGTAATTAACTTATTACTATTTTTGTCTTCTTTCTCATTGTGTATATATTCTCTCTTATCTCTCATTATGTATATTCATTACGCTTTTAATAGTTTGCCTTCTAGATTCTTTATCTTTATGTTTGTTTTCTTTTTGAATTAGTAGCTTATTTCTGATTTAATAGCTTCTTTCTATGTTTTAGTAGATAATAAAACTTTGGTTTTCTTAATGGTTCTTTTCAAAGGTAGTTTTTGTGTGAACCGAGTGACTCTTCCCAATGATGGATGGCGTGACAACCTTCTTAAGGGATTGAGTCCATTTTTGTGTTTAGGTAATAATAGTAGTAGTAATGAATAACAAAGCCTAATTGATTCATGCTCGAAGAGTTAAACATGCTTCACTTGGTATAAACACACTTAACTGGATGCTTATGGTTAAAAATAAGGTTTTTGGAAAGAAATAACTCTAGTTAGTGACCTTGTGACTCTTGTGTTGACTTAGGCTATCATCGAGTGGTTTAATCGAACCATAGTTATTTTCAATCTTGAATATGATCGTTGTGGGCCCTCGACTGTATCCTCTTTAATAATTCAGCTGCATGAAAGGTGAGATGTTGTTGTTGCAAGTCCAAGTACCCGTGCTAATGGTCTATAAATTGCCCCGAATGTGTTTCTAGGCGGAATTTTAAGTTTTGCTTGTAGGCTCTCCTTGACATGCTTGAAGTTTCCATTTCCCAGTAATGTTGTTATCCCTAGTAAACCCATTTGAGCCTTGAACCTTTCTCATTTGATAACCATGTTACAAGCCTTACCCGTTTTATAGTGACTTGGCACCCGAGCTTTCCTTAACACTCTTGTGAAACAATTGGCTAAAAATGTAGGTTTGGGGGAGAGACGAGGAACTTGAAAGAGGTATCCAGGCACAAAAAGAGAAAGGAAATGAAGAGAAGGAAAGGCAAGAAAAGGAAAGAACACAAAGAAAAATGCATTAAGAAAGCGAATAAGTTGAGGAGTTGAAGGGATTCAAAGAAAATTAATGATGCAAAGCATGGAGAAATCAAAGAGGGAGAAAATGAATATCATGATCAAGAAAGAGTGATGTTAAGTCTCTCTAGTCCCAAAAGAAAATGCCTCAAAGAGCTAGCAAAGCATGAGCCGAGAAAAGAAAATGGAGTGCTTAAGGAAAGATGAACCAGTTCTACCATAGCATATCCAACCTTAGTCCAAAAGCCTTCAACGCATTCCGAAAAAGCCCTACGTGATTTCAAGCTGAGTGAGCTTACATTAGTGGTGATATACATGAGGGGCAAACCTATGGTACTTAAAGTCGTACTTGCGACATTCCCTTGAGAGAGATGAGTGAACCATTCGCAAATCCTTGGATTGAGTGCTAAATTCTTAAGTGAGATAGTCAAACAGAGAATAGAGAAGGAGGAGAGGTTTGGGAACCAAAATGACCTACATGAAAGTGCGAACTTCCTTGACGAATAAAGTCAACTCTTGATGCTCAAGCGTCACATTAGAAATATTTGTGCTTAAAAGTGTAATTTGTTGCTTTGTTGATAATTCATAAGTGGTGTGGATAATTGTTAGTCCCAATTGATGTGTGAATGAATCACTATTATTTGCTGGAATGGCTCTTAACTAGTGGAGGTGGGAACCACTTTATTTTCTTGAGGACAAGCAAAAGCTTAAGTTTGGGGGAGTTGATAAGTGGGGATTTTGACTACTTCTTAGCGCCTTTTAGCTTTAGTTTTATTCCAAAAGCGTTTAATTGTGTTCCCAAAAACTGATGAAATGTGCTTAATTGCAGGAATATTGGAAGATGAACTCCAGAGATGAAATCCAACTCAAGAAGGAGTAATCTGAACTCAAGGACAAAAAAGGCACAAAATCTCAGAAGTGCGGATCGTAGAATATCATCGGCAGCCGCAGGTTTTGAAGGAAAACCCATCAAAGACAGGTGCAAAGTGCAGTTCGCACATGAATTGTGCCGCCGCAGAAGCTAGGTCAGAACAAAGATCAGAGAATTGGCAATTCAAGTCCAGCAAAAGTGCGGATTGCACAATTATTGTGCGGCTGCAGAAGAAGAGTTGTGCGGCCGCACATGTAAAAGTGCGGACCGCAGAAGAGCAAGGTGCGGCCACACATATAAAGGTGTGAACCACAGAAAGAGTGCAGTGCGGACGCAATTCTAAATTATGCGACCGCAGACTTCCAATCCTATCAAGCTGAAGAAAAGTGTGGACTCCACATGAAATTGTGCGGCCGTAGAACATCCAAAAGGGCATTTTTGTCCGAAATTTCCAGCCCTGTATAAATAAAATTGTGCGACCCCGACTCTTGTTGGATATTACTATTGTATCGACCATTTTCATAACCTCGAATAGAGGACTGAAATTAGACGAGATCACTGCGCAAGCGCACCTGTGGAGGAAATGTCGCACCTGCGACCATGCCCGCTCATGCGCTTTCTACCATCGCAGAAGCGACTTCGCTTCTGCAGATACCTTCCCGCTTATGCGATCCCAGCATCCCCCACTCACTACCACACCTACGCTCCAAAGGTCGCACCTTGAGGCATCGCACTTGCGGCCACACCCATCACAGGTGCAATCACACCAAAAGCGGTAGTGCTTCATCAATGCTTAAGGTGCAAAATTGTTCCGAATTCAATCTGAATCACACCCGGGGCCTCCCGGACCCTATCCAAATATACCAACAAGTCCTAAAATATCATACAGGCTTAGTTGAGCCTTTAAATCACATCAAACAATAACAAAAACACGAATCGCATCCCAATTCAAGCTTAATGAAGTTTGAAACTTCAAACTTCTACAACCGATGTCGAAACCTATCAAATCACGTCCGATTGACCTCAAATTTTGTACACAAGTCATATATGATATTACAGACCTATTCCGGAATCGAAATCCGACATCGATATCAAAAAGTCCATTTCCAGTTAATTTTTTCCAAAAATTCAACTTTCGCTATTTCAAGCCTAATTCCACTATGGACTCCAAATCATAATCCGAACACGCTCCTAAGTCCAAAATCACCCAACGGAGCTAACAGAACTGACGAAACTCCATTTCGGTGTCGTCTCCACACAGTTCCAACTACGGTCGAATTCCTAGAACTTAAGCTTCCGTTTTAGGGACTAAGTGTCCCATTTCATTCCAAAACCAGAAACAATCCTCCCGGAAAGTCACATAAGCATAAAATGATCCAGGGAAAGTAGTAATTAGGGGATCGGGGCTAATACTCTCAAAATGACAGGTCGGATCATTACATCAAGATACAAAGTGCACCAATTGCACTAAGATAAGGTATTTCGGGACCAAGGAGTTTCTCATCTTCTTTTCGAGATCGGAACAAATCCTTATTCACTTCAAGTGATCGAACAATTATTGGTGTACTCAATGGGTGCTCTTTGTCCATGTAAAAGCGTTTTAAGACCTTTTCTATATAGGCAGATTGGTGGATAAAGATCTCGTCTGCTAAATGTTCAATTTGCAGACCAAGACAAAGTCTTGTATTTCCAAGATCTTTCATCTCAAATTCTTTCTTAAGATATTCAATTGCCATTTGGAGCTCTTCTGGAGTTCCAATAAGATTTATGCCATCAACATAAACAGCAAGTATAACAAATTTTGATGTCATTTTTTTTATAAAATACATGGACAAATAACATCATTTATGTAACCTTCTTTCAGCAGATATTCACTAAGGCGATTATACCACATACGCCCAGATTACTTTAAACCGTACAAAGATCTTTATAATCTGATTGAATATATTTCCCGAGATTTTGAATTTGCTTCAGGCATTTTAAATTCTTCGGGGATTTTCATATAAATTTCATTATCAAGTGAACCGTACAGATAAGTTGTAACTACATCCATTAGATGTATTTCAAGCTTTTCATGTAGTGCTATACTGATGAGATATCAAAATATAATGGCATCCATAACAGGTGAATATATTTCATCAAAATCGCCTCCAGATAGTTGTGAGAATCCTTGTGCGACAAGGCAAGCTTTGTATCTTTCAATTTCATTTTTACCATTCCTTTCTCCCACAAAAACTCATTTATAAACAACTAGTTTTATACCAGCAAGTGTTTGGACTACTCGTCCAAAGACCTCTCTTTTAGCAAGTACGTTCAATTCTGATTGAATTGCCTCTTGCAATTTTGGCTAATCAGATCTTTGTCGACATTCTTCGGCAGATCGGAGTTCAAGATCCTCACTATCTTGCATAATGTTAAATGCAACATTATATGCAAAAATATTATCCATCACTATTTCATATCAACTTAAATTATTCCCTTCACCAGTAGAACTTATTAAAAGCTTCTCACTCACTTGAGTCTCGGGTTCATTGGTTTCTTCAGGAATCTCAGAACTAATCAGATCTTGGGTCTCTTTAGGGGATCCCTTCATAGTATCGTTTTGATCATTTGTCGATTTTCTTTTTCGAGGATTTCGATCCTTAGAACCCAAAGGCCTACCACGCTTCAGTCGTTCTTTAGATTCACTAGCTCTCATGCTAGTAGATGGGCCTGCTGAGACATCAATTCGAATAGGTACATTCTCTGCAGGGATATGTGACTTATTTATCCTTTTCAAATCAGTAAACACGTCTGGCATTTGATTTGCTATATTTTATAAATGGATGATCTTCTGGACCTTCTTATTACATATAGGGGTACGTGGATCAAAATGGGATAATGATAAAACTTTTCACATAATTTCTCTTTTGATTTCCTTTTTCTCTCCCCCTAATTGTGGGAAATTTGTTTCATCAAACCGACAATCTGCAAATCGAGCAGAAAATAAATCTCCCGTCAATTGTTCAAGATAGCGAATGTGATTCAAACCCAACATATATCCCTAACCTTCTCTGTGGGCCCATCTTATTGCACTATGGTGGTGCTACTAGCACATATGCAGCACATTCAAAAATTCGTAGATGGGCAATATTTGGTTCATGACCAAAAACTAATTGTGACGGAGAATATTTATTATAATGTGTCGGTCTGAGACGGATAAGTGATGTTGTATGCCAGATAGCATGGCCCCAAACAGTAGTAGGCAATTTTATTTCATAAGTAGTGGTCTTGCAATCATATAACTCTGCAAAGCCATTTTGAGTATGACCATAAGCTACAGGATGTTCAACTTTTATCCCGGCTGATAGACAATAATCATCAAAAGCTTGAGACGAGAATTCTCCAGCATTATCAAGGTGAATAGCCTTTATAGGATAATTTGGGAATTGTGCCCTTAATCGAATAATTTGGGCTAATAGCTTTGCAAACGGCAGGTTGCGAGATGATAGTAGGCACACATTAGGCCATCTTAAAGATGCATCTATTAGGACCATAAAATATCTAAACGGCCCACTTGGTAATAGGTCCACATATATCCCATGTATACGTTCTAAAAAGGCAGGGGATTCAATGCCAACCTTCATTAGTGATGGTCTAGTGATCAGTCTGCCTTGATAACAAGCATCATAAGAAAATTTATTATTTTGTAAGAATCTTCAGGTTTTTTAATGGATGCCTACTCGAATTTTCAGTAATTTGTCTCATCATTATTGATCCAGGATGGCCCAAACGACCATGCCAAAGCACAAAAATATTTGAATCAGTAAACTTCTGGTTTACGATAGAATGTGCTTCAACTGTACTAATCTTTGAATAGTAGAAGCCAGAAGATAAAGTTAGTAACTTTTCTACAATGCACTTCTGGCCAGAAACATTCTTTGTAATATAAAGATATTCCATATTCATTTCATCTATCGTCTCAATATGATACCTATTTCGGCGGATATCTATAACAATCAACAAGTTTCTTCGGGACTTGGAGGAGAATAATGTATTGTCTATTATAAGTTTTGTTCCCTTAGACAGAAATATAGTGGTTCTTCCGGAGCCTTCAATCAAACTTATATTACCAGAAATTGTTGAAACATTTGCTTTTTCCTTATGCAAACAAGAAAAGTATTTCTGATCTTTGAATATGGCATGAGTTGTTCCACTATCAATTACACAAATATCTTCATGATTGGTCTTTGATTCATACATAATTTGAGGATTATCCATATTCTTCAAAATGAAATAAACAAAATAAATATGATAGTAAACATCATTATCAAAGCATAACTTTTATTTATGTACAACAATTACATAACCATACTATCTACTACAAACAACAAAAATTAAAATATTTACATTTCTACAGATTCATCACCCACCACATGACTTGTTTCTCCTTCCGGGAGTGCAAAGTAATCAGCTACATCCAAATGCATAAAATCTAAATTATCTTCAGAAATAAAATTTGCTTCAACATTTTTCTCTGTCTTCTTCGGGGAGGCTTGATACAGCTCAACCAGATGCTTTGCTGTACGACAGATACGTGACCAGTGCCATTTTCCTCCACTTCTATAGCATGCATTTTCTGCCTTTGCTGCTTGCACCGCTTCATGCTTTTGTTCCTTCCTTTTCCACTGCTGGTGGTGAGGAGGGTTCTTTGGTGCATTATTATTATCATGATTAGAGTTTCTTCCCGGCCACGGCCAAGACCACGCCAGGGCCACGATCTCTTCCACGCTTAGCTTGGTGGAAGTTTGTCTCATTCACTTCAGGGAATGGACAAGAACCAGTAGGACGACTTTCATGATTTTTCATTAATAGCCCATTATGTTGCTCAGCTACAAGAAGATGTGAGATAAGTTCATAATACTTTTTGAATCCCATCTCTCGATATTGCTACTGCAGGAGCATATTCGAGGCACGAAAAGTGGTAAAAGTTTTCTCCAACATATCATGGTCAGTAATATTATCACCACATAATTTCAATTGCGAAATAATTCTGAGCATAGCAGAATTATACTCACTCATAGATTTAAAATCTTGTAAATGAGTCCAATCATAACGTGTCTGTGGAAGAACGACCATCTTCAGGTGGTTACATCTATCTTTCAAATTATTCAACAGTATGACTGGATCTTTGATAGTGAGATATTCCATTTTCAAGCTTTCATCAAGGTGATGGCGTAGGAATATCATTGCTTTGGCACGGTCTTGCTTTGATGCTTGATGGTGTCTGCTAGACCCATCGCATCAAGATGAATTTCAGTATCAAGCACCCAAGACATGTAGCTTTTGCCCGATATATCCAGGGCTACAAATTCAAGTTTAGAAAGATTTGACATTATTTAGAAAAAGAAAGTTCGTACCTCTGATACTTTCAAAGTATTTGCTCTAGATGGCAAAGTCTTGTGCTGATAACGTGTTATAAAATAAAAACTGTAAAGTATAGACAAGTATAGACAGAAACTGATATATTATTCAAACTTCAAACTTATGTATATAATGAACTGAAATCTCCTCTATTTATAGAAGAAAGGAAGCTGATGTGTAAGCTGCTTGTAAGCGGCTATTGAACCAGATATAGATAATCTTTATCGGGGGTGATGTTTATCCATAATGGGGTACCGAAATGATAAGTTCATTTTACCAAATATAGATATCCTTCTACCGGGGATGATGTTTATTCATAACGGAGTACCAAAAGAATAAGCTCATTGTATCAGATATAAATAATATTCTACCAGGGGATAATGTTTATCCATAACAGGATATAAAGTAGCTTATTTTCAATAGAGTAATAAATAGATAAACATATTTACGGCGGAGTCTCGTATAAATAAACTTCAATGGAGTACTAAATGATCATTCATAATATAATATATTTATAACGTATCCGTTAGATTAGAGCTGATAGTATAAGTTTTAAAAACCTACGGGAAAGTGAGATAAATACTCTGATCATTCTACATTGGCTGCAGAGGAAGATGGATAATGAAGAGGCTTCGGAAGCCATTAATGCTCTCTCTTTGAAGGATTCCTTATCTAAACCTCCAATTTCCACTTCCCAGTAAGTTTCTGTTAAGATTCTTTTTTTTTTTTTTTGCTGTGTAATTTCCGAAGAGCTATTGAACTACGAAAATATCACATAATACCCTAATTCAACTGTCGTTTTGCAGGATAATGAATAATCAAGAGGCTTCAGAAGCCATTGATGCACTCTCATTGAAGGCTTTTTCATCCGTCACTTCCATTGCCACTTCCCTGTAAGCCTCTGCCTCTATTTGCTCTCACGGATCATATAATTTCTATTTGGAATTTTATTTCTGAAGAGCTAGTGAATTCTGTTAATAACCTGTAATCTTATAGATTTATAGAGAGCCCTGACAAATTATTGAATATTGGAATGAAATGGACCCGAATAGCATGAAACATATATAGAAGACTCATATAGCCGTCCTGCACCCAAGGGTGCGTCCCAATGGTCAATAAAGTGGGACGAAAATCATGAGGTCTTAGGTTCAAATCCCAACTGAAGGCAAATAAATGTTACATTAGGTAATTTTTTTCATCTACCTAAGCCTTGATGGGTAGAGTTACCCGGTACATGTGCTGGTGGGAGATACCAAGTATCTAGTGGAGTAGTTGAGGTGCCCGCAAACTAAACCCGAGACCACCGTCGTCAAAAATAAAAAAGTAAATCATATAGCCATCCCAATTAGTTTGGGATTGAGGATTCGTTGATTTCTGTAGTGAGATCTGTGGAATGGTTTTTTTTGTTTGCATATGAATGCATATTTGTTCAAATTTGACGTTGAATTTGTTATTTTATGCTAATGTTTTAGGATGAGTGTGGAGGAGAGGTTCAAGATTATTAGGAGTATTGAGGAGGAATGCATACAGGAGGATGAGTCGATGAACCTGTTAGCAACGAAGCCGCACCCCATCTGCTATGATGGTTTTGAGCCTTCTGTTCGAATGCACATTGCTCAGGTACATAGATGTGAGTTCCCCGGGGGCATTTTAACTTACAGGAATGAAGATGATAAAAATGTTGCCATTTGCAAAGTGTCTAGCTTGCACATTGTGTGTGGCTTATTTTATATTAAAATTCTACATTTTTTTAATTAAAGTTTGTTTTATAATTCTACTTGAACATGACTGTTTTTTTCTGTTCTCATGATTGGTAGTTGAATATACTTATTCCAGATGAAATTTGGGGGAGGATCTTTCGTGCAGTTATATATTCTTTTAGCATGTTGTGTTTTTTTCTGTTTTAAATTTGTTTTTTGTTAAACAGGGAGTTTTGAAGGCACTCAATGTCAACAAACTGACTTTGGCTGGCTGCAAGGTGAAGATCTGGATTGCAGATTGGTTTGCACAGCTAAATAGCAAGATGGGTGGTGATTTGAAGAAAATTGAGGTTGTTGGTGAATATTTGATTGAGTTATGGAAGGGTGTGGGAATGAATCTTGAAGGGGGGTCAAGTGGAATTTCTGTGGTCTTCAAAAGAGATTAACTCTAGAGCTCATGAATACTGGCCTCTTGTTATGGACATAGCTCGAAGGTACAAGCTTCCACGGATTTTAAGGTAAAGGCTAATGCATCAAAAACTCTCTTTCTTCTGCTAAAAGGAGCAGTCAGTTATTACTTACATGTTTTTTCTTCATTCTAAGGTGTTGCCAAATTATGGGTCGGTCTGAGCAAGATGAACTGACTGCGGCCCAGATTTTTTACCCATGCATGCGATGTGCTGACATATTCTTCCTTAAGGTAGTCTGTTCTTATAACTATTTTGTAAAATTTCTTTGTGGTTTAATTAGCTAAATAAGTTAAATACAAGCATCCTTTGTTGGACCTCTATTAGGAAGAAAAGAAGCACCTTCACTGCTATTCTTTTTTTTTTCGGGATGCAAGTTACCCCTGTTATCTGATTTGAGACCTTGTTCTCGCTTGTTTTGGTTGCCCCTGCAATAAAAGTTGGCAACCTTGTTCTTGCTTGTCTAGGTCAATGAGTAAAAAGTGTTGTCAGTTGTTTTAAATTATCTCCATATGAAAGCCTGCTTGCCTTGAGTTTCTAGTTTCAGTGGTATATGCTTCGTATTAGCACAGATATATGCCTGTTGCCTATTTTTATGTCTGCTTTTGTTCAATCTTCTATGGTCTGTGCCACAGTGGTAATTATTTGTTTTAATTAATTCTTTTGCCAGCTAAGTGTGGAATTTTTCTGTTAACAGGCTGACATCTGTCAACTAGGCATGGACCAGCGAAAGGTTAACGTACTTGCAAGAGAGTACTGTGATGATACCAAGAGGAAAAACAAGCCTATCATATTGTCTCATCATACGACGATCATTTTGTATGCTAGAATTCAAAAACTCTTTTCACTGGACTAACTTCTTTGTTTAATGTGTTTGTTTTCTTATCATATTGGTGTGCAGACATGCTCCCTGGTTTGCAGGAAGGTCAAGAGAAGATGTCAAAGAGTGACCCCTCTTCTTCTATCTACATGGAGGATGAAGAGGTGTTTTTAGATTTTACCTCTAGGCTGTCTAACTATGTATATTAGTTACATGTAACACCATGCTACATTTGTTTTTAGGTTGAGAGTCATTGTTCTTAATTAACAGGTAGTCGTCGTTGCCACTGATGTTCTAATGAACTGATGTATTTTTTTTCCTGTGCCATGCTTGAAGATCAAAGGCCAGATGTAAATCTCAAGATAAAGAAGGCGTTTTGTCCACCGAAGGTTGTAGAAAAGAATCCATGTCTGGAGCACATCAAGTATATCATCATCCCTTGGTTTAATGAGTTCAAAATTGAGCTAAGTGCTGAGAATGGTGGCGACAAGTGAGTAATGCTATGCACTTATTCATATCCATTCAGCTGATTCGCCAACCAAAGTACAGTTTTTAGCTCATCTTTTGTTTTATTCTATTTCCCACACTAGGACCTTTAAGAATTTTGAAGATCTGGCTGCTGACTATGAAAACGGGAACTTGCATCCTGCGGACCTGAAACCTGCATTATCAAAAGCAATCAATCAGATATTACAGGTAGATGAATACATCTTACTGAGCTCCTGGTATTTGGTATATATGCCAATATCTCATGCGGTCCTTGTTTGAAGTATATTATATATACAATTGCAGATTTTCTCTTTCATTTTGCATCGACTCCGTATTTTGACATTCTACTTCTATTGTAGTAGCATTAATGTGAAAAATAATCTTTTGATAGTTGGTGACTTGGTGTTGTTACCTCATGATTAGTATAGCATTAACACCCGTCTTAAAGTTATCTTTTGAATTTCAAGGTCCTTATTGTATATACTGAGAGTGTAATCAATCATATCGGCAATTTATCAACTAATAGTAAATTAAGTTATTGCACACATGATGGCTGGTATCACATGAGCTTCAGATGGTATAGTTAATGTTAAATAGTCTACTGTTACTTAAGATCAGGACACCACAATTTTATTATTTGTTTTTGTATAGTTTATATATTTGTGATTCCACCTTCTTCAGTTGTCCTCCTGACACAACCAAATTTGATATGCAGCCAGTGCGCGATCATTTTAAGAATGATCAGAAAGCCAAAGACCTTATGAAAAGGGTGAAGGTATGTGTCCTAGAATTGGCTAAATGTTCTGCTTTGCATAAAATGTCTCATTTTAAATGTGCTCTATCTAATAGCTTAAGCTTTTAGATGAGATGGTCGCACACTTCAACATAATATCAGAGCAGGCAGAGGTCCTCAGTTCGAGTCTCACCACCACCGATATCAAAAAAGAAAATTCCACATGCTTGGCTCCTAAAAAAAAATAAAGCCCGCATGTGACAGGACGTGTTGAAGACATAATTAAGTAAATAAAAGTGTGCTATCTCTAACAGCTTAAGCTTTTGGATGAGATGGTCACACACTTCAATAGATGTTAATCGGACTTTGTTAGTTGAGGTCAGCGTATGCTTTACTTACTGAATTTTGGGCTGAGTTGGGGTCAGGTTTTACCCCTTTTCTCAAAAGAGATGATTGATGGTGTAATTATATGGCTCAAACTGAATATATAGTCTCTCCTAGACTATTGAGATCACATCTTCCCGTCCAAAAGATACAATTTCTAATGAAACAACAACAGTAAAGTTTACCATTTAGGTTATCCTGGCAAAACACTTGTATCTGACCAATCACATAAACTCAGTTTCACATCATCAAATCCACTACAACATTTAGTTCCATGGATCTTTTCTTAGCAAGGTTGAAAGATTATGTGAAATTGACCTTGGAGGATGAGGGGAGGGGGGGGTTTTGTTATTGTGTGTGCCATATTTTGACATTCAGAAATAATAGCACTAGAATTATTTTTGTGGTTCTTGAATCTTGACCGTATCTAGGTGGTCAGTGTTCAAAAGTAGTTCTATGGCAGCTTTCTCATCTCATTTTGCTGTCTTCTGATTTGCAGAGTTTCAAGGTAACGAGGTGAGGTTTTGTTGAATGAAGTGGTGAAGCGAATTAGGAGATAATGATGGCTGTCTAAGAGTTACATTTTTTTTTTAATAACCATGGTGTCCGGGCTAGCTTGCGTGCTATTTTGTTTCTATTTCACTTGATACAATTAGCTATGTTTAGTGGCATAGACACCTATCTAATTTTTCGTATTCTTGTGTTATTGAAATGTAAGAATCATAAGACCAAATTTAAGTAAGTAGAAAAAGGAATAAGACAATTTTGTGAACTGTGGTTTCACAAAGGAAATGCCTCTGATACATTTGTTAGCAACATGGTGATTTCCAGAGTGAGGTCTATGTGCACTTCTCTGGTACGTGTAAAGATTTGCAGGCAAACACAATGTTGAGGCCCAATTAACATGTAAATCAATACACGTATAGAAAGTAGGAGTATTGATTTAAAATGGACATTAATAAAAGCAGATTCTACCAACTTCGTTTTTGTGTTTATCATCTTTTTTTGCTTTTAAAAGAAAAGACAACTACTTGACAATTCAAAGATAAGAATGTCATTTCTATGTGACTGGCTTCTATGAGGTAGGTAATTCTTGCTATCCTAACACCCCACCAAGAAGAAATCTTGATACGAAATTTCAATCAATTTTTCATTGATATAGGTTCTCCAGCCAATGCCATTTTGCGCCAACTTTTCTGTATAGTAAGCATGATTCATATTTCTAGTCTAGCTTGTGTTTACTGCTGACATTCGAATGGGTATTGCATTCAATCCCAGGCAACATGAATCAGGCTTACCCGAACATCGTCCTCCACACACACGAAAACATCCAGTTATGAATCTAAAGACACTGCCATGAATGACAGGTTAAGCCATCAAGCAAGACTAGAAAGAAACAAGACAACTAACAGCAGAAATTTGACACAAGCATATAATAGTTGCCAGATGCCAAGAAAAAGATCCATACATTAGACAAGAAAGTTAAAAATGGTGAGTAACCATTTTTGCTGGTCATACTTAACATACATTGCTCTCAAGTGTTCAATAAAAGATACATTCATTTCTGGCCCTTCTTCCTCCAGAGGTCACCAAACTTCTTAATACCAGAACCTTTTCTCTTCCCATGTCCAAAAACATCATCAGAATCATCGACCAACCCCGGTGAACCCATGTAACTGCCGTATCCTCCAATTGCTGGTTCAAATACATTACCATAATGCTTATCCATTGATCCACACCTTTCAGATAGTCTTCTCCCGTTCATCTCCACGCCTCCCGCTAATACTGCTGCTGCAGCATCTGCAGCTTTCCTCCATTGTTCTGTTTGGACTCTCAGTTTCTTCATCTCATTTTCTAATGCCTCCTTTGCATTTACAGTGGCCTCAAGTTTCCCCTGTATATTAACTGCATCATTCTTGCTTGTTTCCAGCTCCTGTGTTACTTGGTTTAGCTTGAGGCTCATTTCATCTTCCTTTGCCTTAACGGAAGATATCTCTAGCATTTTTTCATTCAGCTCCTTCTTCAGGCTCTCGTTTTCTTCGCAAAAAACCTGAAGCTCTTTTTCTTTCTCCTCCATCTTGGATTTCAATGAGATTATTTCTTCATCCTTCATATTCAGCACCTCAACTGATGGTTTCTCTGGTTCAGCAACGGCTGGTGGTTCAGCAGGTGAAAGATTTGCATTTTTCAGGTCCTCTTCAACAGAGGGGTGGTTTATTTCATCATTTGGAGGAGGCTCCACTGTTACCTTCTCAATTGTAACTTCAAAAACATCAGTTTCTTTCTGGTCATCTTCGGGAATTTCATGAGTTGGGTTGTCGTTATTGTTGTTGTTGTTGATTTCTTGGATTTGCTCAGGCTCAGCAACAGTTGGTTTCTTGGTTTTCTTCTCAAGCTGTTCTTGAGCTGCTTTCTTTGCAGCCTCAGCTGAAGCTAACTGCCCCTTAAGAGATTTGAGCTCATCTTGTGCTTGCCCAAGTTGAGATTCCAAATCTGCAATTCTTGTTCCAAGTTTCCTTTGATTCAGTGGATCAGATTGAGCGCCTCGTGGCGAACGACGATCTCCCAATTTAGGACTCCGGTCAGTCACTGATCGATGGTGTAGAGGATCTGAATCGGAGCTTGATGTTCTGAGTTGCAAAGGGACTCGAGGAGATTGCCTTTGAGGCATTTCTGATCCCCTATTCCCTCAAAATAAAAAAACATAAGGAAAAAGTTGCTGTTACAAACTAGACAAAATTGTATAAAGCCCCCTCTTATTCACAGTTCATTTTATAGTCAAAGACGAATTGAAAGCTAAGCAGTAGAAAATATAAAGATTCCCGGGGAAAAATACGTTACACATAATAAAATGAATTACAGTAGAAAATATAACTCCTGCTAATTTGATAGGGAGTTACAAGCCGTTCCAAGTCACTCACCTTGATCGTGGCATTTCACCTTCTTAAAATGTTCAATGATGCAATCTTCCAACACTTTTAAGTCTTGATCTGTGGAAGGGGAGGATCAATCAGTTTTGAAGTATATCAAAAGGCATCAAGTGCTCGGTATTGCATGGGAATTGAAAGTTGAAACTAATTTGAAGTAAAAAATATACAAATCCAATAGAAGCAGGAAAAATCAGTTAACTATTAATCTCAAAGGAGTAAATAATTTTAATCACACACCTTTTGCAGCAAAGGCAGAAATGTCCAAGAACACCTTTTTAGGTGTATAACAAGTATCCCCAAAGCAATTACAAAAAGTAATTAAAAATAAAAAGAGAGAGAGAGAGAGAGAGAGAGAG